>CM070819.1:49609951-49789250 GCA_036326025.1 Chrosomus eos
CGAGACCACCTCAGAAACCTACTAGTCCTGCGAGCCATGCTGTGCCATGCCTCATAGCTGAATTAAATAATATGCTGTCATGGGTAAGTGGATTACTTAGCATTATTGAAAATGAGTAATGCTGCAATTATGGATGGAGGGATGAGAATGGGGTCTGGGAAAGCCTTTTAGCAGCCGAGCAGATTCATACGAGAGGGAGGAGCCGCACCAAATAGGATGAAATGCATTCCTGATTGTGCCTCGATGGACAAAGATGTCAGGCCAAACAGCTGCCAGAACAAAGCATCTCGGAGAGGGCAGTGCGTCACTATTACTAATTGAATGTTGTCGGACATGTACGCATACGTGAGAGTGTTTTGTTGACTTGAACATTATAAAACGAGTTGTCAGACAAAGAAAAAGAAGTAACCGAGCTTGTCTCTATTACGTTAAACCACAGGCTTGGTCTTTAATTATAGTCTATTTGACATTCTTTTAAAGAACTCCATGCAGTCACATGTGTTTTGCGAATACAAATCAAGTTTCCGCCTCGTTCTGTGGTGTTTACTAAATGTCTTTATGTCCTTTGAACGTCCTCGTCATAGTAAAGGCACTAACCTACCCGGTTGCGAGGCCTTACATCACATCAGCTGTCTGTGTGAAAGCTCAGTGTAAAGATATTCGGTGTCTTTGCTGTGGTTGTGGCCTTTATCTGATGAACAATGCATTAGGGCAGCTCATGCAGTATTCATGCACGAGTCTGAGGCATTGATGCATTGTTCTTCTGGTAAAGGCCACCTGTAAAGATCAGTTCCTTTTGGGACTGGATTAGAAAACCGCCCGGCAAAATGTATCTCTAGCATTAAGAAGCAGAACTACAAGAACCCAAGCAGTTTTGTGGTAAGCAGACAGCTGATTTGCATGAGACACAGGTACAAAACATACTTTATTCAAGAATGGCCATGCAAATGATAGCAATGCAATTTGCATTTTTGCTATTTGAACTAACTGTACCTGACTAATCTTCACACTGGCCCATCATTAACTACTTTCACATATTATATCCTCCTCCCCTCATTTGTTAACTTTCAGCAAAGACACAGAAGCCATAAAAGAGGTGAAAGTCACACAGTGCTGTTTTTTCTCAATCTTGCGCTCGTTTGTGTTTTGAGATATGTATAACTGCGGATCAGTAAGTTGTGTTTGTGTCAGATAAAACCTTTTTTTAAAACCTCATATTGTATGAATCCTATCACTGAACTGTCAGTGAGAGTCTGTCTTAGACAAACGTAGATGAAGTTCTGCTAAATAAAAAAAGTATTGTAGTTGAATAACATTCTGATGTTGAACAGCTATGAATTAATAATATTATATAATGAATAAATATATTAAAATACACACACACACACACACACACACACACACACACACAACACACACACACACACACACACATACACACACACACACACACACACACACACACACACACACACACACACACACACACACACACACACACACACACATCATTGCAATAGCACAAATATGGTCTTAGAGCTAGAATATTTGGACTAAATGTCACAAAACTTTAATTTTTATTTCATTACTTCTTTAAATAAATCCCAAAATTTGCATTTAACAGTTCAAAGTTGGCAAACTTTAATTGCGCAGTTGGATCACCAGTGATGCCAACTCTTAATTCAGCCCTGGCTTTATATTGAACCACACAGAAAGATTAAGAATGCTATTTAGCAAACAGTTGTGGCGTTTTCTATGGCTTCCAGTGGACTAATGAAAAATAGCTCTGCGATATTTACGCTTGAGATGATTCCTGCTGAAGTTGCTGAAACTCAGCATATCCGTCCTTGAGTCTTTCTCATGGGCTTTTCTTGTCCGGCATCCCGCTATGAAGCGTTCATGTTTCCAATCTGAAGTGACACCAGATCTCCTCTCCGTCCTGCCTTTCCTGTCCTCTGTCTGCTCCGAATGAAGGAAATGCCAGGGATTTATCCTTCACCAATCACAGGTGTTCTCGCCACGCTCGCTTAATCTCAGTTCTGATGAGTTAGCGCTTTTGTCACGATTTGGTTGGATCTATCCCATAAATCTTTGTGGGGTTCCCCGAGGCGTCCCCTCATGGAGACATCAGCAGAAAATGTTGGAGCCGTCGGCCAGGCTCCGGGGCGAATGTTCAAGGTCTCAGCATCGGTTATCCGGCTGTCATGATAATAGTTTGCCTCGGGAAAGCGAACGGGTAGATCAAGGCAAAGGAAGAGCTCTATAAAATATATTCTGTTTTATGTTTATCATTCATGAATTATTACACTAAACAAAATCTATCTATCTATCTATCTATCTATCTATCTATCTATCTATCTATCTATCTATCTATATCTATCTATCTATCTATCTATCTATCTATCTATCTATCTATCTATCTATCTATCTATCTATCTATCTATCTATCTATCTGTGGTATCTATCTACGGTATCTATCTATCTACGGTACTATCTATCTATCTATCTATCTATCTATCTATCTATCTATCTATCTATCTATCTATCTATCTATCTATCTATCTATCTATCTATCTATCTATCTACGGTATCTATCTATCTATCTATCTATCTATCTATCTATCTATCTATCTATCTATCTATCTATCTATCTATCTATCTATCTATCTATCTATCTATCTATCTATCTATTATCTACGGTATATCTATCTATATCTATCTATCTATCTATCTATCTATCTATCTATCTATCTTATCTATCTATCTATCTATCTATCTATCTATCTATCTATCTATCTATCTATATCTATCTATCTATCTATCTACATAATCTATCTACGGTATCTATCTACGTATCTATCTATCTATTATCTATCTATCTATCTATCTTCTATCTATCTATCTATCTATCTATCTATCTACGGTATCTATCTACGGTATCTATCTATCTATCTATCTATCTATCTATCTATCTATCTATCTATCTATCTATCTATCTATCTATCTATCTATCTATCTATCTATCTATCTATCTATCTATCTATCTATCTATCTGTGGTATCTCTATCTATCTATCTATCTATCTATCTATCTATCTATCTATCTATCTATCTATCTATCTATCTATCTATCTATCTATCTATCTATCTATCTATCTGTGGTATCTATCTATCTATCTATCTGTGGTATCTATCTATCTATCTATCTATCTATCTATCTATCTATCTATCTATCTATCTATCTATCTATCTATCTATCTATCTATCTATCTATCTATCTATCTATCTATCTATCTATCTATCTATCTGTGGTATCTATCTATCTATCTATCTATCTATCTATCTATCTATCTATCTATCTATCTATCTATCTATCTATCTATCTATCTATCTATCTATCTATCTATCTATCTATCTATCTATCTGTGGTATCTATCTATCTATCTATCTATCTATCTATCTATCTATCTATCTATCTATCTATCTATCTATCTATCTATCTATCTATCTATCTATCTGTGGTATCTATCTATCTATCTATCTGTGGTATCTATCTATCTATCTATCTATCTATCTATTATCTATCTATCTATCTATCTATCTATCTATCTATCTATCTATCTATCTATCTATCTATCTATCTATCTATCTATCTGTGGTATCTATCTATCTATCTATCTATCTATCTATCTATCTTATCTATCTATCTATCTATCTATCTATCTATCTATCTATCTATCTATCTATTATCTATCTATCTATCTATCTATCTATCTATCTATCTATCTGTGGTATCTATCTATCTATCTGGATCCAAATTACTCTGTTATTGTAAGTAGTATATAATGATTTGTAAAAACCTGTTTAAAACTTTTAAAAACTATAACCTGGAATTTTAAAAATTAGATTTTCATGGAATGGAAATCATTATTTGTCTCCTAATTCATGAATGAATGAATGAACCAATGTCTACAATAAGTCACATGTGACTGGGAATGTCACCAATGACCTGAAACTCATAAAAACTCTCTGGCCAAAGAGTGTGGGAAACTGCGGTACCTTTGTAAGGCTGGTCTTTTGAGGTTTTGACTCTGGATTAACCACGAGCGCAGTGAATTACTTGGAAATAGCCACTCACCGTGTCCTGCGAGTTCGGTTCTCCTTGACTACAGCGCGTAATGAGCCACTAAATGAGACAAATAGCCACGGCACATATAATGGGTCTACTCCAGTCACCTCCTGTCAGGGAATTCACTAATCTTCCTGTTTAACACCTAAAGACTTCAATCTTTATACCCACACATGCTCAGACATACTGTCTTTCTGCAGTCTAGTAGAAGCATTCATTAACACTCTTTGGTAAACATCTACGCTGACCCCCATCCAGCCCGTATCAGCTGTTTCTAATCCCTGTGAAACCCTCAGTAGTCGGCCAAGACCAAACTTATCGAATGCGTCTAATCCTCTCACACCATTCTCTGCGCGACACCTACAGATTTGTGCTCTTTTTGTCCTCGCCACCGCAAGCACTAGAAGAGACACTAGCATTGAGGATCTGTTGACCTGTGTTTCTCATGATGCCGCTGGTATTCTTTCACTGAGCGAGGAGATCGAGTGCCTCTCTAGTGCTGGAGTGTGCTTGTGTAAAATTACATGACATCGAGGTCTCTGTTTCAGGGATGGAGATGCATCTGTTTCATTTAAAGAATAATATGTGATGCTTAAATTGTTTCTCAAAGATTGTAGCATGTAGAAGTCTCTTCTGCCTGCCAAGACTGCATTTATTTGAACTACAGTCAAAACTGCAAAAATTGTGAAATATTTTTATATTGTTTCTATGTAAATAAATTATAAAATGTAATTTATTCCTGTGATCAAAGTGAAATTTTCAGGATCATTACTCCAGTCTTCAGTGTCACATCTTCAGAAATCATTATAATATGTTGATTTGCTGCTTAAGAAACATTTTTCTTTCATAAATTCAAAATAACAGAATTTATATTTTTTTGTGACATTATCAATGCGTTTACTGTCACGTTTGATCAATTAAATGCATCCTTGCTGTATAAAAGTATTAATTTGTTTAAATTAAAACCTTACTGACCTCAAACTTTTGAACAGTACACTCTAAACAATGCTGGCTTGTTTCAACGCAACTTTGGGTCAAATATGGACAAACCCAGCCATTGGGTTAAATTTTTAAATTACATTTTTAACCCAATGTTTGGATTTGTCCATATTTGACTCACACTTGGGTTAAACCAACCCAGCATTTTTTAGAGTGTAGTGTATATTTCAAAGAAAAAAATATTTCTTAATCAGAATTAAATAGATTGAGAATTAAATAACTGAATGTTTACTATTATTTTGTATTTTGTAAGCTGGTTTATGAGTAAGTTTTAGATTTAAAAATAAAATGAATCGGTATATATTCACAAAAAAAAAATATATATATATATCGCTTATGATATACTCAAGCCACTACAATGGTCTAAAAAACAGCCTGTTTTACCCGTTCAGATCTATCTTTCTCTTTCTTTACACGTCTCACCCTCATCACACTCTTACACCACAACCCATGACAGGCACATGATGTGTCCGGCTCTCAGACAGACATATTTCTCTGTGCAACAGTTTAAGGGCAACGTCTCACCCTTCTGCTTGATTCGGCCCCAGCCTGACCCATCTTACCCACACACATCCAAAGCTGTAGCCAGACACTTATTATTTCAAAATAATCACCATAGAGAGCATGCCAGCAATGCAATTTGTGCAAAGCAACAATCGGGGACCAACATTAACACTCACCAAGTGCCAAAAGAAAAATTGGATTTGTTGAGTTACTGGCTGGAGTGCAAATAACCAGTGAGGATCTGGCCATCATCACCCTTTTAGTTTAGTGAAACGTTTATTTTATTATTAATTTATTCTTGCAATCTCATTCAAATCAAACATTATAGATAAACATTGCGGTAACACTTTACTTAAATCTTTTATTAAAGTATTTTTAATGCATTCATTATTCCTTGAAATCTCATGAATAATTGTAATACAGTTATAATGCATTATAGTACTTATGTTGCGCCTTTAGAAAGTATAATGCATTAAAACAATAAACACACAATGACAATAAACCAAATACAGATGTAACCAGGAAACTGCAAAATATTATAATGCATTTTAACTTTGGTTACTATATATATATATATATATAAACCATTAAAATTTTAATTTTGAATAAACATAGTGTTACCAACAGTTTAAATTTAAAATTGAGCACCTTTAAAATTAAATATATAAAATAAATGAAATATAATTATATATAATATATTTTTACAATTATGTATACATATTTTTAGTTATATATGTTTAGCAAGTTATATTTAGTTTGTTTAAAACATGTTTTTTTATATATAAAAAAATCATTTTGTATACAATTTTTACATTTAATGTATAAATGTATAACGTACAAAAACTGTTAATTTGTTTTTTTTGTTTATACACACACACACACACACACACCACACACACACACACACACACACACACACACACACACACACACACACACACACACACACACACACACACAACACACACACACACACACACACACACACACACACACACACACACACACACACACACACACACACACACACACACACACACACACACACATTTATAAATTAAGCAACATCCAAGCATCAATTAAACATCTCTCTAGGATGTTTTGGTGTAATTGTACGCAGGAGTGCCGACTGTTCTGTTCTTCTTCAGGTTTTTCTAGGGGCTCAAAAAAGTGCAGCAAAGATATTGTTATAACTGAGGAAGTCGTGCTCAATCCACAGGCAAAAAGATTCCCACAGGGACCTGGACGCCGCGCTTGACCTGTAACCTGCCATCAGGTTATTTCTGCATATCTGGCCCTTCTTTCCTCGGTCTGTCTTATAAAAGTTTTGGATTCAAATATATCACTCAGCATATATTCACAAAGATATATTGCTTATCATATCCTCAAGTCACACGCTTCTTTTTACAAGAAACAGAACACGTAATAAAACCAAAGGCCATTAAAACTAGTCATGAGTCATTTCCAACATAATGCTCTCTGAAATGCTTATGTTTATACATCATATAAATGCATGTGAATTAGCACCGAGTGTTTGGAGAATGTGCACAAAGATGATTTTGGGCATCATAAACAGACATAATAGAGAATAATGAGAAAGGCAGATGATCTCTGGATGTGCTGTAAGCTCTTTAAACGCAGATATATGAAGAGCGCTTCAAGGCATCATTGCACCCTTGTATCTTCAAGCTCTCTCTGTCTTGTTATCCGCTTTTTTATTTCTCTCTCTCTCCGGACTGAGGAATCTCTTTAGATCTCTTTCACACAGATAAAAAGGCATTTCATATTGAGCTGGCCTGCACGAAGTGCCATTCTCTGCTCCGCTGCTTTCAAAGGGTCTGAGACTCATTTCTGTGGTGTTGGATTTATACACTCGTAGCGTGAACCAAAGAGAATATTGCAATTTTTGACATTTTGTTACATTTTAACAAATGTTAAAGGTACACTACTGTGCAAAAAATGTTTTTGAACGTAGTTTCTTTTGCTCACTAAGGCTGCTTTTATTTGATCAAAAATACAGTAAAAACGTGAAATATTGTAATATCGTTTAAAATATATTTTAAAATGTCATTCATTTCTGTGATCAAAGCTGAATTTTCAGCATCATTACTCCAGTCGATTTGGTGCCCAAGAAACACTTTATATTTATTTGTATTTATTAGAAATGTTGGATAAAAATATCCTCCACACCATTACACAACCAGCAGCCTGAACCACTGATACAAGCCAGGATAGATCAATGCTTTAATGTGGTTTACACCAAACTCTGACCCTACAATCTGAATGTTGCAGCAGAAATCAAGACTCATCAGACCAGGCAATGTTTTCCAATCTTCTATTGTCCAGTTTTGGTGAGTGTGTGTGAATTGTAGCCTCAGTTTGCTGCTCTCATCTGACAGGAGAGACACCAGTGTGTGTTCTGTTGATGTAGCTCTTCTGCTTCAAGGTTTGACTTGTGTGTTTAGAGATGCTCTTCTACAGACCTTCGTTGTAGCGAGTGGTTATTTGAGTTACTGTTGCCTTTCTATCAGCTTGAAACAGTCTGGACATTCTCCTCTGACCTCATTTACCTCATTCTCTGTAAACTCTAGAGATAGTTGTGTGTGAAAATCCCAGTAGAACAGCAGATTCTGAAATACTCAGACCAGCCCGTCTGTCACCAACAACCACACCACATTCATTTACTTAAATCAGCTTTCTTCCCCATTCTGACGCTCAGTTTGATCTTCAGTAGATCATCTCAACCATGTCTACGTGCATTGAGTTGCTGCCATGTGATTGGCTGATTAGATATTTGCATTAATAAGCAGTTGAACAGGAGTACCTAATAAAGTGACGAGTGTATTGAACAATTTAAAAGGACCAACTTGTATAGCACATGAAAGTTTCTGTTTTATTGAAGTAACACCAAGTAACTTTTCCTCTTTGGTCGCCCTACTGGTTGGAAACTAAATTGTCCATTACCGCTGTCGTAAATAATTTAGCCTACCGTCGCACGCACGCTCGCTGTTTATCCAGAACCGGCTTTAGAATGAACGATGTCCACAGACAAGGTAGAGTATGTTACATGATTTCATGAAAGGATGATGTATTGCGACATCAGAAACGAAGAAAAACGAAATAATGACTACTGTAAACGTGACGTAAAGCAGTCGAATTTTGTAGTTCTTTTTGTGGTCGGGTTCCTACCCGAACCCCGAAGTTACATAGTGCCAGTAAAAGCGATACAGACCCGTCAGGCTATGGCAGACGTGTCTTTCACCCTGTGACGACTTGATGAACCACTGATAAGATTTAGGAAACATTATATTAAGGTAAACAATGTTACGTAGTGTTGCTTTAATTTGTCCACATTGACTTTGAAAATATTCATCATTTTATTCCAAAGAACAACAATATGTATGTATATAATTATATATATATATATATATTATATATATATATATATATATATATATATATATATAATTTTTTTTTTTTAATTGAATGCCTTTCCATTGAACCGTTTCTCACATCTTTTCTTTGTCTGTCTTCCAGAAAGCGTGGACTCCCTGGTGCGTCAGGCTGAGAACCACACTCACACCGTCCTCCTCCACACGTACCGAGACCTGGCCGGTCCCGCGGCGGCTCCCGTGGGGGAGTTCTTCACAGATGTGGGGCTCTTCGTGTTGGGCTCCGAGCTCAGCCTGGAGGAAGCTTCACAGCGCTTTTTCGACGCCTTGTTCCCTCTTGTTTACGAGCGACTGGTTGAGCCGGGTCTGTCCCGCTTGTCTCCGGCGTACTCCGAGTGTGTCCGCGCGGCGTGTCGGGATCTGGTGCCGTACGGTGGAGCCCCGGGCCGGCTCGCCACACACATCTCCCGCGCCTCTCTGCCTGGACGAGTGTTTCTGCAGGCGCTTCACCTGGGCATCGAGGTCATCAACACCACCGATCACATTCAGCTCAGCCGTGAATGCAGACGTGGCCTTCTGAGGATGAGCTACTGTCCACACTGCCAGGGTCTGACCGCCAGCAAGCCCTGCATGGGCTACTGCCTCAACGTGGTCCGAGGGTGTCTCGCCAGCCTGGCGGAAGTGGACGCTCACTGGAGGGAGTTTGTGCGGTCGCTGGAGACCCTCTCCACCCGCATGCACGGGGCACAGGACCTGGAGCAAGTGCTTCTGGGAGTTCACGGGCTGGTGAGGGACGCGGTGGTCCACGCACAGAGGAACGGACCCCGGCTTTCTGCTCAGGTACTAAGCACAGTTTGTAGGATCCATATTGATCATGCATAAAACGTCACTACTGATCTTGAGCAAATGAGTTGACTCCAGGTTTCTCATGGAGCATCTCATTGATGCAAAGAAGTCTTTTACTGTTGGGAATATTTACATTTATCCTTTTATTCAAAGTATGCTTTTTATCACTTCATGCATTCCCTGGGAATTGAACCATGACCTTGCTGTTGCTAACGCCACACTGTACTGTTAGGGCTACAGGAATGTATATATAATATATTTACTGTATATGAATATTTAATGTATGTGGATGTTTCTTCATCTATAGGCACTTTTTTCAGGTGGACTTTTTTAAAATTTTATATTTAGAGTTTATACAAAAAAAAAAAAAAAACTATATCTATATCTAAATATCTATCCTTTTATGTATTCTAAGTACAAATGAGTAAATAATATTTTCTCAGCTCTGGCATAATTTGACTTAAATAATAATAATAAAAATCTTTATTAGGGGCCGCATTGTTTCAGTGTGGTGTAAATGATGGCGGACAAACATAAAAAGATATTATTTAATCTTTCACTTTTGTTTAGATCATCTTAATTTTAAATATCTGATCATTTATATTCTTAAAATGTATGTTTCATAAGTTAAAAGTTTCTGGGACAAGAGTAAATCAATAAAATATCATATAATTCAGCTGAAAAGTATCAAATAAAAATGATAAGTGTAGTTTGACATGTTCTCCATAAAATGAATATATATGAGAACAGGGCATAAAAGTACCCAATTTTGAAGAAAAATACATAAATTAAGTCCTATTCAAGCTGTAAGTACTTTTGTCTGGAATAAATGAATGCATTTGCCAGTTACATACATATTTTTCAGTTTTCCCCAAAATTTCTGAAGCGACTTGATGGCAGCCCGTGACATGTGAGATTTATAATGTAATTTAGTCTATAAAATCCTGAAGACTTTTTTTTTACTTTTATGGCTGTGGCTCGTCCAAATGACTTGCATTCACAATGAGGTAAACACTAAACATAAACACTGGCATTTCTGCATGTTTCATGCCTTGAGAATTCCTGAAGCAGTGTCTTAAAAGCCGTCGTGTAACTCCTGCTTGGACGGCGTGGAATGCGGTACGGCCTGAACATCAGTTGCTCACAGTCACAGTCACACATGCCATGATGCTGCCAGCGAGCCCAGAACATTCTCAAAATACCCTCGGTGTGGGCAGCTGCCGAGACACACTGGACCACGCTGGTGTGTTCTGGCCACATGCAAACCCACTTTGCCAGAAACCATAGTGGGCTTCTGTGGGATCCCAGTACGCATGTTTTCAGACTGTGTGTGTGTGTGTGTGTGTGTGTGTGTGTGTGTGTGTGTGTGTGTGTGTGTGTGTGTGTGTGCAAGTAGAAATGAGCCTTTAAACCGCATGGCTTTGTCAGCTATTGCGTGACACTTGATCTGCAGGGGTCGAGGTGTGGAACTGGATGAGAATCAAGTCTCTAATAAGGTGTTGTCATTGGTTAGGGTCAGTGTGGGGCATCACGGCTAGACCAATAAAAACAGTCCATATGACCTGTCCGAACCATAGTTGTTCTGGAGGAATGAGGATCTTCATAAAACGCAACAAATACCTATTATTGTCCGTTTAGTCTCACATTGTGTTGGACAGTATGACCAAAATATTATATCACAGTATGAATAATTGTACATATGCCTACATACCATAATATAGTTATTTTTACTTCAATTACAGCCATGTGGTAATAAACGTTTGTATGTATTACCACATGGATAAATATGTGAAAATTGAAAGGTTATTCATCTCATTTCATTATTTCTTATTGAATTTGGAACTTGATGGACACAAAACTAAAGATCATAACGCATAGCAAATTAATGATCTTTCTGACACCAGCGCAAATACGGCTTCACATGATGAGACACTTGAGTATAAAACGAATATATATATATATATACTACCGGTCAAAAGTTTGGGGTCAGTACGATTTTTTTTTTTTTTAAAGAAATTTATACTTTTCTTCAGAAAGGACGCATTAAATTGATCAAAAGTGACAGTAAAGACATTTATAACAATGCAAAATATTTATTTTTTAATTAAATGCTTTTCTCTTGAACTTTCAAAGAATCTTGAAAAAAATGAATCACGGTTTGCACAAAAATATGAAGCAGCAAAACTGTTTTCAACTGTGATAATAATCCTAAATGTTTCTTGAGCATCAAATCAACATATTATAGTGATTTCTGACGGATCATGTGACACTGAAGACTGGAGTAATGATGCTGTAAATTCAGCTTTGATCACAGAAATAAATTACACTTTACTATATATTCACATAGAAAACAGCTGATTTACATTACAATAATATTTCACAATATTACTGGGTTTGTTTTGTATTATTAATCAAATAAATGCAGCCTTGGTGAACATATATATATATATATATATATATATATATATATATATATATATATATATATATATATATATATATATATATATATATATGCAAACATTTTTTACATATGAGCATTTAACTAACTAATAATAGTTATATATAATTAATATTATACTATTTAAAATTTAAAAGTGATATTAATGTGATAAATTAATATTTAGTGTAATAATATTTTATCTACATATTAATACATTGTTATTTTCATAAAATAAATACAGTATAAATTGATCTTTGTATATATAATGCATTTATAAGTATATATTGTTCATATTATTATATACACAAATACATTTATTATTTATTATACAATTTCATTTAATTTAAGGAATACAGTTTTGACTCCGAATGAGCTGAATTTTGTAAACACATCTTTGTTTGCCTGATAAAAACCTGCACACCTCGACTCCTGAAAACTGTACAGTCGGATTGGATCTGGTAGTTTCACACAACTTGGCATCAGAGGAGGCAGAATGCAGATCTGCCATTTTTATCTGCAAACCAGACAATCTGTGAACAATTGATGAATGTGCCATCTGATGCTGAGACTACAGACTGGCTGAGTCACGTCTGTCCTTTCCAAAATCCAAAGTCCTGTAGAAAGAAATGCTCTCTATTCCTCTCACTTCCACAGTCCAGCCCCAGATCATCATTAGAGAAAGCGTCTCAGAGTTGACCTTTCAGAGGCAACAAGATGCGAATCCTGTTGTTGCATGACTTACAAAACAGCGTCACCTAGTGGGTGATCATTCTACTACAACCACATCAGCACCTGACCCGCAAACAGTCACAGCCCTGAGCTTTAGCCACGGTTAAAGACATGCACGTCAGTAACCGTGGCCGTGTGTGTTTGACCTCTGCAGGTGCACAGTGTGTGTGGTCAGCCCAGCAGACAGCAGGAGCAGGCGAGCAGCGTTCAGGACCACAGAGACTCCATTCCTCTGAAAGCAGTGGGCAGAAACACAGAGGACACACTCAGCAACTGGAGGAAGTGAGTGTGGAAACCACATCAGCACACTGTCATACACTCATACACAGTCAAAGCTCTGTTTTCAAACATGTCTTTTTATAAAAACAAACATGTCTTTTTATAAAAACATATTTTATAAAATAAATACAATATAAATTGGTCTTTTTACATAATGCATACAAATATTTTATATATTAATATAATATTTCAAATAATTAATATTCTGTATAATATTTAGATTTTTTTTAATAATAACATTAATGTTAAAAATTATATAAATGTTAGTTTTTGTTTTTCTATTTTAAAAAGATTTTTAAAATAAAATAAGTTCAGTATAAATAAATTTTTTATATGTTAATATAATATTTAATTTATAATAATTTGTATAATGGCAACTATGTTTTAATATTAATAACTTTAATTTTTTATTAATATTTTAGATACCAAGGGGATACAATATATTCAAAATATAAATGAGAATATAGGTCTCTTTAAAAACATGCTTTAAGACAGTTTGTTTAGTGTTATTGATAGATACAGCATAAGAATATCTCATTGGATTTGTGTGTATCTTGAAGCAGTGTGAACATTAATCAGCAGTGTTAGTCCGCCATCTACTGGACACACACTGAACCGAACTCATCCGTGTGTCTCCAGAGACTTCCTCAGCAGTCTGCGTCTGTACCGCGCGTTCTACGGTGGCCTGGCGGACCTGCTGTGTGTGAGCGATCTGGGCTCTGGAGACGGACGGGCCTGCTGGAACGGAGCTGAAGTTGACAAAGGGTATCTATCTATCTATCTATCTATCTATCTATCTATCTATCTATCTATCTATCTATCTATCTATCTATCTATCTATCTATCTATCTATCTATCTATCTATCTCTCTCTCTCTCTCTCTCTCTCTCTCTCTCTCTCTCTCTCTCTCTCTCTCTCTCTCTCTCTCTCATTCTCTCTCTCTCTCCAATGACATCTTAAATGTGATTTCTGCTCATTAAATCACAAGTAGATTTTCTGGGTAATTATCTGCAGCCGGTTGCATACACATTGCCTTTGCGATAAGACAGTGTCTTAAGTTCTAGTATGACCCACTAGCAGTTATTCAGGGGCAGTCAGTCTTACTTTTCGGTATCAAATTAGGCCAATCTACGTTTTTATGTAACTGATTTAAAAAAAGCTATGAACAGTCTAAAAGAAACAAATTTGATGTCTAACTTGTAAGACTAGTCTTAGAGGTTTATGCAACCGGCCCCTGGTCCCTGGTTAAATCTCTTAAGATTCGAGCCATAAACCTTTATTGTTGCTCTGATAAAGACTCTTACTGTACGTACACACCGCTGCCGACTTGACCGGCAAAGAAGCTCTGGCCACCCTGTCAAGGACGCTTGTCTAAAAGTACGGGGAAGCTTGTTGAGGCTTCGGCCGCTCTGACGTAGCAGCATTATGTTCCAGAGAAGAGAAGTGTGAGAAGAGAAGTGAAACAGAAAAAAACAAGCAAGTTACCGTGAGCAAATGAATTGCGTTCGCGCTTAAAACGAGCGTTCGTAAATATTTCCGATAAAAGTTGCGCTCATCCTCAAATGTGTACACATTGCTTTGGATAAGAGTGTATGCTGAATGAATCTACTGTAAGTACAGGAACACGTTTAGGTCTGATATGTCATTTACATTCAGTGCTTGCTCTTTATTATGAACAGTACATCTTTAGGGAGGAAAGCCTGCGTGACGAAAACATTTCTGCATTATCATTTTATCTGTTCATTTTCATGCTCAGTCACTAATTTTTAAGCTTTTAGCTACACTTGCAGGTTTTTTCCAACTTCGATTACTTAAGGCATGACATTTTTTTTTGCATTGTGTAAATCACTTTAAAATCACTTTATTAGCATCATTGTAATATGACCAAAAGCAAAGTTTTAACATAAATCATTAAACAATAAAAATAATAACTGATGTTGTTAATATTAATATAATGTATAATTAACTAATTTAAGTGGTTTCCTCATTTGTCAAGATATGTTGCATTTTAATTAACCAATAATAATAATGTATAATAAAATAATAATAGCAATTATTTGTTTTATTTTACTGAACTAATTTCACCATTGTCATTTCTTTTGCGATCTAACAGGCTCCTAGGGGCGTTTGAGAAATCCTGGGTTGCGTTATATAAACGGAACACTTTCTGATAGAGTGTGTGTGTGTGTGTGTGTGTGTGTGTGTGTCCACTCGTCGTTGCACAGATGTGTGATGGTTTCCGCCTGTTTTGTATAGTGGTGGTCTGTGTTGGCATTAGTCCCGCTTGCTCACCATAAACAGCTTCATAAGTGAGCGGCCAGCTGTTAGTAGATCCGCAGCATCCTCCTCTTCTCCTCCTCTTCTCCTCCTCTACACATCTATCCATCTCCTCACTGCTCCTATCTCACCTGGCCTGTCATCGCCACAACACTCCCATAAATTCATCCCCGGTTGTATTTCCTCCCGACTGTCATCCGCTGTCAGCTCTTCCAGATGGACCGTATTTCAAGAGGAGAGGACGGGTTATCGCCCAGTAAACGCTGACAGGACGTTTAGAGGCGGCCTCTAGTGGACACTGAGGATCATGGGATTTGATGATGATTAATCAAGCTTATATTGGACATTTTGCCACCACTTATATTTGCAAAGTCATCATTATATTGCATATTTATGAATAAATAAGTTGTTTTGTTCATATTTCATTGATGCTTTGAACAAACTGATTTTGCTAGGAAACATTTTTTTATACACTAAATTATAAATTATGATGTTTTCTCCCTATTTCAAATAACAATACAGTACCAAAATGGAGTTATAGAGCGACTAGCCTAAATATTGCCTCAGAAAAATGTAATAAAACTAAAACAAACTTATGAAATATGTCTGGATTTTAAGATAAAAAAAGCACGGAATGGTACTAAATGGTATTTAATGCAAAATATAAACAGAAGACATTTAAATGAACCATTACTGTCAGGTGATCGTGTTATTAGTTTGCTTTAAATAAATGATGAAGGCCGTGGAAAAAGAAGTAAATGAAGATTTTAAAGATGTTTTTAACCAAAAAGGTTAAAATAAATTATGAAGGCCGTGGAAAAAGAGAAGTAAATGAAGATTTTGAAGATGTTTTTAACCAAAAAGGACAATTGCCGCATGCATTTTTGGACATACAGTAGTACATAGTAAAATCATGAGCTTCTTAACTGGTGTTCTTTGAATCACTTTAGAGTAAATACTGAGGTGATTAATCAGATGTTTCATAATAGCCGAAATAACACCTGATACCATCACTGACACTGTACTATGTTATTCTCATAGTACTTTTTTTTTTTTTTACGAGTAAGCCTGAAATAAAATCCATAATGAATCAGGTCATGGTTGCTTTGGGAATATTGTAATATCCCCTCAAACAGTATCGAGTCCAGTATCGAACACGTTTAAGCCTCTGTGTCTTTGTCTCAGAGATGTAATATTAGTCTTCAGAGCTCTCTCTGATTAATCCGGTCTCTTTAAGACTATGGAGGAACACGGGATCTTTGTTTTACTGCGATAGATGGCCCACTTGTCTCACTCCAGACTGACTGTGTGTCACAGCGGTCTACTTATGTATGGCAGTCTCATCCTCCATCGTATACCTCAGGCTCCAGAGGTAACGGTGATAAATAACCGGCAGGCCCCACATCTGCCAGGAGAGGGGGATAAAAAGGACAAATAAAGCAGGACGGAGGGCGACAGACTGATTTAGCAAGGCCATTCAGACCTAAAAGGAGCGCTTTGGGCCCCGGTCACCATAAGGGCCGCGGTGCGTGTCCGAGAGCGAGGGCCAAACCGACACCAGCCATTAGGATCGACGACGCTGTAGCTTTGATAAATAAGAGCGGACACAGAAGGAAAGGCGAACGGGTGACCTTAATGTTATTTAAGGACAGCTCACTCGTCAGGGCCGTAATGAAAACAGAAGGGCTGATTTTTGCTCTTTTATTTATGATACAGATTCATATGGGTCAAATTGGATGGGAAAAAACTGGGGCCATATATTTTTTTGTTATATTTTATACGCTTGTTGTGATTATAATGGAAACTGAAATGTTAAATTATGAACTTATCTGTATTTAAAACAATACATTATTTGAAAAATTACATTACCATACTTTATCACCCCCCCACACACACACACACAAACACACTTCCAGTTTTTTTTGCTGTAATGCAAAAAATAATCACAATGAATAAATAATAATAAGCACATATTTTGATATATTGCTATTATATTGCATATAATATATATTTTTACATGTTTTCACTATCTTAAATTTATGCAGATTTAAAGTAATACTTACTTATAATAAAAATCTACATTAATCGTTAGTTACCTAAAAAGAAACTTAAAACATCCCTATATACAAAATAATGAGAATTTGAGAGGATTTCCATAACATGAATACAAAAAATCTTAATGTAAAAAAAAAAAAAAGTTCTTTATTTACAATACATTATTTAATATATTTAAATGCAACAAACCTTTTTTGAATTAGTTATGTATCTGTAATGTCATAAAGATGAAGTTTTGTCATGCATTATCCCTGTAAGCATCTAAAGTCAGTGGAAAATGACAAATGATTCAGGTATAATGTGACCTTGTAGAATATTAATGCATGCCGCTGATCATATCAAACACAATAGTATTTTTGAGTTATAACCTTGCAGCTGTTGCAGATATTTCTGCAAAACCAGTTTTCAACTAGCCTACATTTCTATGGTTTCTGAAGAGTGTTGTTCGCTTATGCAAAACTAGCAGCTTTATACTGGGTTGTTGTGGGTGGTTACTATGGTGTTGCTATGCAAGGTGGTGATGGGACATTTCATGAAGGTTTTTGTCTGTAACCATAATGCTTTGAGTATCCTCTAGAGGCCGCCCACAGCGATCTTATAGATCTCATAGAGTTTTTATGATATGCATCCGATGTAAACTCAGGATCCGTTTTAAAAAAAACATTTCATGTTGCTTGTGGACAGCTTCTGATAAAACGGTCAAAAGCTTCTTTCCTCCGACTGACACGTACATTTGTCAGCAGGTAGTGTTGTTTCCCAGCAGGCTTTGTACTTCTGAGACTTGTTGCACTTATTTTTACACACTTGTATGGCTTGCTTTCTTCTTCGAAACACAAAATATTTTTACTTTTTGGGCGAACTGTCCTTATCCAGTTTTTTTTGTGATTGTTGCGGGCAAAAATCCTTGATTATGCGGCACGTTTTCTTAAAAAATGCGATGAAATATGCGGGATATTTATGCAATTTTATGTGATGAAATTGCTGGAACTTGCAAAAGCTGCGGTTTGATGAAAAAAAAAGTGATTCCCCTGTTCCATGTTCTCACTAGGCTACTACCTTAATGTAAAGAGTCATTTCTTATTACTTCCTATGAAAAGAAAGCACAGAAAGTGCTGGAATATTTCAGTTCTCATTTTGTTTTATTTCAGATCTTATTAAACACATGGCTCAAACTTACAAATCATTGATGAGTCAAACTTATGGAGGGATTATTGGGTCAGATTGAAAACTAAAAGTCTAAAACTAAAAGTCTTAAACGAAAACCAAAAGTCTAAGTTTGAAACTAAAAGTCTAAGTCGAAAACTAAAAGTCTTAGTCGAAAACGAATTTGGTATTTAGGATAGGGCATTTGGTATTTAGGATTGAGCGTTTGGTATTTAGGATTGGGCATTTGGTCATTTAGCCATTTAGGATTTAGGATTGGGCATTTAGGGATTTAGGATTGGGCATTTAATCATTTAGCCATTTAGGATTGAGCATTTGAGGATTGAGGATTGAGGAGTGTATGCAAATAAGGAGGCGTGGCCCAAATACTGGAGGCTGGGTTTGAAATGGCTGGTGCGCAGATGCACCTTATGGACAGCAGAGGGAGCTCCAGTGCTAAGGAGCACACTGTAATAAAACCAAACACAGCGTAGGTACGGGCGCGATCGAACTAGGTGTGTGTGTGTGGTTGGGACAGCTGTAGGTTACAGTTTGACAAGATTTTAGAGTGTGATAAAAGCACAATGTTGTATTTTATTGCGAGTGTACACAAATATACACACTTTGCAGTTTGAACTTTGCGCTGTTTATTATGCTGCGTTCACACCAGACGCGAATAGAGCAAAATGTATCACTATTTAGAGTTTTATTCATTTTTATACCGTGTATTCTCCGTGTAAATAGGTGCACCGAACCGTGACGCCCGTAGGCTACCGTTTCGGTTCAATAGGAATACATGCACCGTTCCAGTACCCATATACAACGCTGTCATTAAGTTGAAGTTATCACATTATAAAGTACAGTCCTCGCTCCAGACCGGCTCACTCGCTGTGTTTGGTTTTATTACAGTGTGCTCCTTAGCACTGGAGCTCCCTCTGCTGTCCATAAGGTGCATCTGCGCACCAGCCATTTCAAACCCAGCCTCCAGTATTTGGGCCACGCCTCCTTATTTGCATACACTCCTCAATCCTCAATCCTCAAATGCTCAATCCTAAATGGCTAAATGATTAAATGCCCAATCCTAAATCCTAAATGGCTAAATGACCAAATGCCCAATCCTAAATACCAAACGCTCAATCCTAAATACCAAATGCCCTATCCTAAATACCAAATTCGTTTTCGACTTAGACTTTTAGTTTTCGACTTAGACTTTTAGTTTCAAACTTAGACTTTTAGTTTCAAACTTAGACTTTGGGTTTTCGTTTAAGACTTTTAGTTTTAGACTTTTAGTTTTCAATCTGACCCAATAATCCCTCCATACTAACTAGTTCTGTAGCTTTACAAAAGGATTATGCTACAACTTCTGTAAAAATGAATAAAGACATTATGTGACCTTTTTGCAACAGAAATACGGGGATTATGAAATCATGCAAGCCCCGCATATTTTTGTGCGAAAATCGGCAATTTATGCGCCGAAAGTGAAGCGTATTTGAAAAAATGCGGCCCCCACATAAATATGCGGACTTTGGCTGATTATGCATTGAATTATGCGATCGCATATTCGCGTTTTTCTGGAGTTACTGCTTATCCCTTCAATATTGATATTATTGTCCGTCCATCCATCCATCCATCCATCCATCCATCCATCCATCCATCCATCCATCCATCCATCCATCCAGATTCATTAAGTGAATTTTGTAATTGAAATCTGAATGGTTATACATTATGATTTGTATTCGTAATGTTGACTTGTGTCGAATAGTTCCACGTTAGCTAAATGCTAAATGCTAAAGCTGTATTTCGAGTCTCAGGCTGTTTGTTTGTGGCTTGTTTGCAGCTGAAGACGTTTGTGTTTGATGAGCGAAATTTCAATTCCTTCCCAGACGATCCACAAGCACTCATACACACACAAAATCAACAAGATCACCAGCGTTCCTCCATGTTTTATTCATGATGATTACACTCGGTGCGGCAATCACCCTTCCCATCCATTCCCTGCAATCCTTCCACTCCCTCCAGATGTTTATTTATAGTTATTTATAAATTAGACCATTAAAAATTTGTCAAACTGCTTCGTTCATATGTTAGGCTAATAAGCTGCCAGCATGACATTGAGATCGTTGTGAATTTGAAACACATTTGGATCTTCAGTCGGTGCAGTGGCAGATCTTGCATGTTTAAATGTAATAAATAAATGTCTTATTGAATAAGTTTGGTTTAAAAACCATCCAAACAAGTTCTGCATCACCCCTGACTACTATGATGGACATATTCCCTATTTTAACCAGTTTTGCACACCGCCAAGGTGACGAGGCTGCGGTAAACTCTCCAGCCTGGCGGACTGGATGAAAAGAAGACGAGAATTCATTCTTCCGGAAACTTCCGCCGACACGTCAGTCACTTTGGCTTGAGCCTCAGTGATGTTTCATTTCGCCCCAGAAGCTGAAATTGAATTTCCTGTGGTGATATACACACATCCCCTGTAAGGAATATCAAGGTGCTTCAGGAAGAGTTCAGAGCTCGTGTGAGCGTCGCACGGGCAAATTCAGGGTTATTGTGAAGAGCAGAAATGAAATCATACTGGCATATCTATGTGTGAGAAGTTCTTTCATCAAGCCATGTGACCATGTTCACCTTATATCACCTCTCATCGCTGTCGACTTTTGTTCTCGAAGCATTTTTATTTATTTATTACGTTCTGATCCATTTTTTCCACCTAGTTTCTATATAAAAAAAACTACCCAGATGCATTACAGACAAAAACAGTTGGCAGTGCTGTATTTCTACATTATATATAGGCTATCAAAAAGTTGACAATTTATTGCAATTATTGTTATCAACAGACTGTTATCAACATCAATGTACTGTATGATGTGTTAAGCTATTTTTTAATAATATCTGCTCCAAAGAAGTCACGAAGCATCAACATGATATTCAATATTTTTTTATTTATTTATGTGTTGTTTGTAGTGTTTTTAGTTGTCAATTGCCTCGGGGTTTCATACCTCAAAATGAACATGGATCAAAAAAACATTAAATAGCTTGATGAATAGTTCACTCAAAGTTTGCTCTTTTTTGTGGTTAAAAAAAAAGATTAAATTAAATTAAATTATTCATAAAATTGCCTCCCACTGTGAGTCGAGTCTAAACTGTAGTTTGAAATGGCAAGAAGATGAGTAAATAATCACAGCATTTTCATTTTAAGTGAACTATCCCTTTAAGGCTTCTAAAATCACTCCCTATAATATAAAGAATGAGCACACATAACCCTTCACTTGATGTTTTGAAGGCTTTATTTTGTAACACAAAAGGCATTGTTAATGAGTGACCTCTGCGGCGTTGTCCCATTTCTCCTCTTCAGTCTGTTTAGCATAAATGATTACAGCGAGCGTGTGGGCGACCACATCCACTTCCAGGATTAATGCCTCCCGCTCCCACAGACACCGGCTCTCCCTCGACTCCCGTGTGGTGGGACGTTACCCCCGATTACCTTTCCCAGGCCTCAACGACCCATTTACTCAAAAGAGAGAGAGAGGCCCTAGTCACATATTTGCATTTTATTCTTGGCAACTAAGACACATGCTGCAATCTAACTTTTGAAAACATATTGTGCTTTTTTATTATAGATGTTTGACACTAGGGGGCGCTAATGATTCTTTTAACTGGTCAAGTGAGCCAATGCAATTAGGTTTATATAATGATCACACTAGTTGAATGCAAAGTTTATACAGTTAATCATCTGTCACGTTTCTGCCAGGCAGTGACATAAAATAAAGAGTATTGACTTTTTTAAAGTAAATTGGGTACATTTTAGGTCAATTAAAGCAGATATACTTTCATTTTTAGACATTCAATACTGTTCAAAAATTTGGGGTTGGTACTATATTTTAATGTTTTGTTTTTGAAAGAAGTCTCTGTTACTCACCAGGGCAAAAATACTGTAAACACAGCAATATTGTGAAATAGTATTACAATTTAAAATAACCATTTATTATTTGAATAGGCTATATGTCATTTATTTTTGTGATGACGAAGGTACATTTTCAGCATCATAACTCATAACAGCATTTATTGTTATTATCAATGTTGAAAGCTATAAATATTTCCCTTTTTCAGGATTCTTAGATGAATAGAAGTTCAAAAGAACAGCATTTATTTGAAATAAAATCTTTTGCAACAGTCTTTACTTTTACTTTTGATCAATTTAATGTAGAATGAAAGTACTAGTTTAAAAAAAAAAAAAATCTTACTGACCCCAATCATTTGAAATGTGTGTAGTTTTATTTTTATTGTTGTTTATATCTTATATTTTGGTGTAATCTATTTAAGATACCATTTTTAATCTCTGTATTTCTACTGGTGTGTTTGCGATGTTGTGGTGTTATATTCTGTGTGTGTTGTGTGTGTGTGTGTGTGTGTGTGTGTGTGTGTGTGTGTGTGTGTGTGTGTGTAGACCCTATTACTTGTATAACTAATTTGATTGCACTCCTCTTGATGTTTTGTTGCAGTGCTGAGTCTTGACCAGATGGGGGAGCTGTGTTCATTTTGTGATCTCTCTCTCTCTCTCTCTCTCTCTCTCTCTCTCTCTCTCTCTCTCTCTCTCTCTCTCTCTCTCTCTCTCTCTCTCTCTCTCTCTCTCCTCTCTCTCTCTCTCTCTCTCTCTCTCTCTCTCTCTCTCTCTCTCTCTCTCTCTCTCTCTCTCTCTCTCTTCTCTGTGCATTCAACACATTCACTCCAAATGATGCATTAAAACAGGCATTATTATCGGACCAAACAAAAGACTAGTTACGCAAGGCAGCACAAGTGCTTTTTGGGGTTTTATCAGCAGAGATGATTCGCAAACATTCATTCACAGGAGAGACTTTCTTCAAAAACAACAGCCTAAGGTTATTCTGAGAGGGAATCCAAATGGGAAATGTTTAAGGTCAAGTAAATGGGGCTGCATTTCACATTGTTTCACGTAACTGCGAAAGCCCTCACACGTCAGTGTGTGTAGATGGATGGACGTTCAACAGACGTGACCTCATGTTTCTCGCTCCCAGACCAGGAATGTCTGCGTTAAATCTTAGTTTGACATGGAGACACAGTGGCCGAGGGCAAATGGCTTCAGCGCTTGAGTTTGTCCTTAAACACTTACTGTATAGGGGCCGTACTGATGAAGGCTAAGCACAATACAGAGTCGCTGCTCATCAGTTATTGCACTATTAAAGATGTGCAGCGCCATCGAGCACTCTGCTGAACACAGACATTAATTGCATATTTTGGTGCGAGCGTTTTATTCTGCGAAATACTTCATAAATACCATCTGCTGGCATGCAGAAAAGCAGATGGTAAAATCAGGTGTGTATACTGCGGTAAAACACGGCTTCACCTCTGTGTAAGAGTGGAGTATAGAGGACTAAATGAACACCAGTATAAATGAACACTTTATCACGCCAAATGGAAAGTAAAAAAAGGCCTTTAGTCAGCAATTCAGGGACATGATAAATGATTTAAATTACAGGCAGTGTCGTTACATGCAAATCAGTTCTGTGATGATAACTATATAATAAAAGCTCATTCTAAAAACATATAGACTCACAAACGACCATTCATAACTTTGGAGTCAGTAAGATTGTTTTTAACAACAAATCATTCGTTTTATTCAGCAAGGACAAATTGTTTGGAAGTGGCATAATTTGTTTTCAAAAGCTTTCTATTTTAAAGAAATGCTTTTTATTCATTTTAATCCTGAAATGAAATCTGAACTAATAATCATCAATGTTTCTTGAGCATCAAATCATCCTATTATAGTGATTTCTGAAGGATCATGTGACACTGAAGACTGGAGTAATGATGCTGAAAATTCAGCTTTGATCTCAGGAATAAATTATATTTTACAGTATATTCAAATAGAAAACAGTTATTTTAAATAGTAATAACATTTCACAATATTACAGTTTTTACTGTATTTTTGATCAAATAAATTCAGCATTGGTGAGCAAAAGAGACTTATTTCAAAAACATACAGTAAATCTTACTGACCTGTAACCTTTGAATGATTATATAAATGACCATATAACTATGAATTTTGTTTCATAGTCAGGTATGGCAATGATTTTTTTTATTTTTTACATTTTGATCTTGCTCTTAAAAACAGATTGTCCCTTGTTAACCCTCATTAAACAGGATTAATTCAGTCCAGATGAAGGACTGCTGCTGATCTAGACGTGTGTGTGTGTGTGTGTGTGTGTGTGTGTGTGTGTGTGTGTGTGTGTGTGTGTGTGTGTGTGTGTGTGTGTGTGTGTGTGTGATTTAGCAGCTTGTGCCTCAGGTGATGCGATGCGATCGATCTGCACATGGATGTGAAATCCAGATGAACTGATGCTCTGACCGTGCAGCTGTGTCGATGAAAGAACGAGAGGAAAACAGGCTTTTCTTCCTGAGGTGGAGGAAAAGAGTGTTTGTTGTGTGTTGGACAGGTCTTGTGGAATGGACCGCAGTTTTCGTGTGTAGTGTGTGTAGTGTGTGTAGTGCGAGTCAAGATGGAAATGACTCTGGTTCCCACTCAGATTCCACTTATTTCCAGTAGCCATTATTTTTGTATAATACACACGCACACACGCACGCACGCACGTGCGTTGTCTATTTAATGTCTAGTCTTTCACATTCAATTCATACCGAAAACCACAACTGAAAATAAGAAGTTATATTTATTGTGGCGTGGAGCTGTAGATTCAGTTAAGGAAACTGATGGAGTATTTTAGTAGGCTCTATAAATACTAACACAGTCTCATCCCAAGAAGTCATATATTGACGTCTTGGGACGTCTTTTGACCATACGTCAATATCCGCCTTTTAGGGTACCCTTAAACGTCGGTAAATGACGATCCTGGGACGTCAGTTAGGTGACGGGGTAGGTTTAGGGGTAGGTTTAGGTCTGGGGTAGAGTTAGGATCCGATAACGTCATCTAACCGACGTTTAAGGGTACCCTAAAAAGGCGGATATTGACGTATGGTCAAAAGACGTCCCAAGACGTCAGTATATGACTTCTTGGGATGAGACTGGGCTGTAAATACAGATGTCCAAAAACCAAGATTGTCATTATTTTTATTTTCTTGTATTTTTAATTATAGCCGTTCTTGATTCCTGCAGTTGTGATAATGTGTGGGTTTTGTTTGTGTGTCTCTGTGTGACCGCTCTACGCTACCGTCTCCCCCAGGTTCAAGTAATAGAAAGTCGATATATAGCCGTGGACCTTGTGACCCATCGACTCTGACCTACAACAGCGGGTTCATTTCACTCAACACTAACGTCAGACCCAATCTCACACACATTCCCTGAGATACAATAGACAGGGATCATGGACTATTCCACTGTCTGTCCTCCGAAATAAAGAAACATGACGTGTTTCTGACCAGGAAATATGGAGACCTAGCATTATCAGCTGCTCATCTGGTGGGATGACCACAATGATCTTATACATGAGGATTATATTGCTGTTTTATGAAATATTAAAATACAATAGTCAAAAGGTTGTGAACTCCAGAAGAACATGTTCTTGACCAATCCCTGCATTTTGTTTTTTTATATTTTATTTTATTTTGAACAAAATGTCTTTATAGTTCAAATTTTTACAATAAATATTCATCAATTAAAGGTACAATATGTAGGATTTTTGCAGTAAAATATCCAAAAACCACTAGGCCAATGTTACATATTTTGTTTAGTTGATTACTTACAATATCCCAGATGTTTCCAACTATTTGTAAATCGTGAGAAAATTGCGATTTTAACCAAGGAAATGGGGCGTGTGAGCAGCGGTGAGGAGTCGCCAGTCAATGGCGTCATATCCGCGTTACACCAGGTTTGACCTCGCACTGCAATAGTAACCATGGCGACAGACGTTGAACTGGGTTATGCCCGTTATGCCTAGCAGGACGCTCACGCTGTTGTTGTTTTGTTGAAACATTATGGACCATGGCAAGCAGACTTTGAGACAAAAAGAGGACTAAAACGAAGATGAACATCTTTCGAGATGCCATGCTCCACATCCGCGACTAACTTCCACTCGACAGAGACGCGAGTGTTGCATGTACTTTATTAGACAGCTGAGCAAATGTACATAAAACTAATCAATGTTATTTAGTTCAACATGATGAAATGTTAGAATATGATCTGTATGTTATTCTAATGTTGATCTAGCTTACTTAGTCTCATACAGCCAACAAATAACCCAACTAACATCATTCGACACACTCAAATGCGTTTAGTGAGATAGTGTAACTGTTAGAGCGAGTGAAACAGCGCTGCGTTACCTCAAGTTTAACTCCTCTAATAAACTGACCTGTGTGAGTATTAATTCAGCACTTGCGTGTAGTTGGGTAGAATGAAATGTCCTTATTCCTTTATATCCGGGGATCGCGTTGCGTGTGGCGCTGGTGTACGTCTAGCAATCGCGCCGTGCTTCACACCACAGTCATGTTAAAACATCAATGTATTCACTCATCCATAAAATATCCATCAGCTTGACGACAAGATCCGTAATTGCGCTTAATGCGGAATATACGTCATCAATATACGCCTTTGTTATTGTAAGAGGATAGCGACCCCTGGTGGCGAAAAATCCTGCATATTGTACCTTTAACTGTTTAAGTTGCAAGCATCTTGTGATTGTATGTGATATATTAATATTGATATTAGTATTAATTTTAATGTTAAAGCCCCGAAAACCAGCTTTATCCATGCGAAAAAGAGGATAATCTCTGAAGGGCATTAAGTGTAGTCACGCAATGCTGATGTTGTTAACATTAAGAATTTGAGAAAAAAGTATAGTTTGCACGGTTTGACGTGATATGATAAGCGATCGTTACATTTACTCAGCACAATTTACTGCAATGCTTTTTTCCCTTAGTTGGTCAAAACAAAAGTGGATGTTACTTGTTCAGAGGACATTTTCCGGTGAAAAACGTAAAGTTGAGAATTCCCAGAATAACTGCAATTGCAGATTTCGAACAGAGATGGCGACAAAGTGGAAACACTACGGACTGCAGCTTTAATAAACTAATTAAATATTTTAGCTTTAAAAACAAGCGTGAGGTCATCCCTAACAGTTTTTTTTGTTATGATTAATTTTCTCAAGATTGTTTTTTTTTTCTTAAGAAAAAGATAACAATTTAAGAAATATTTAAGAAAACACAAAATTATCCTTAATTCTTAAGTCAGAAAATAAAAAAGTAAATGGTTTTTATGGTTAAAAATGCTTGATGAATCCGGCCTGTACAGTATCAGCGCTGTGTGTGTCTGCAGGATTCAGGTTCAGTGGACATGCGGATTGAAACGTCCCCCAGATTAATTTATCTCCGATTCCAGAAATGTACACACGTGTGATCTGTGTGTGTGAGCAGCATCAGATGCACAGCTCAGATATTACATCATAATGAAAAACACTGCGGCGTCATTTTTCAGGGAGCCAATTGTGTGATTATGTATTCAACCCTAGGCTTGAGCAGTGTGAGGGCATTGAAGATGAATAACCTCTCAGTAATGAACTGCAGCATCCATAAGACCATGTGTTACGTGTCCCGTCACACGAGCGCTGCAATCTTCTAATTAAAAGCTCAGGCGTAAATCAAGCGTTAAACATAGTGCCGTCACCTTTAAACTCGCAGCATCCGCCAGAGCAAACCTTCTCCTCCAGGCCTGTTTGTTTGGACTTTTTATTTAAGCAAAATGCACTGAATAAATTCATAAAGCTGTTAGTGTTATCATAACGTACACCTCATTGCACTGACGGCAGTGTTCTTCCCGTGCAGCCTTCATTAACTGCAGAATGAGACTAAAATGTGTTCTTCAATTATAAGAGTATATTGCCTGGAGTTATTCAGTTTCAGTGAACAGTAAACAATGAAAACTCATTTTTAGACATCTGCACTCAGCTTTTTATAACTTTAAATGTGGAGTTGTATTGCCGTGTGAGAGGTTAAACGAATGGGCCGTGATGAATACAAGCTGACATGCTGTCAATTATCACTTTCAATTATTTCAATTCATCTTGCAGTTTGTGAAAAGCAAAAATTTGTGCATTTACAGTAAACGTACAGTGAGGAGGCCTTTAGTAAATGTTAAATGAAATACACATTATATTATATTATATTATATTATATTATATTATATTATATTATATATGTATATTTTATTGTTAAGTATCTGTTATTTTAGTATTTTGTATATTATTGTAGTTTTTATTAGTATTTTGAATGATCTAGTTTTTTAAATAATTCATTAATTAATTATTTATATAAAATATATTTTTCTTTATTTCATTAAGTTTGTTTTGTTTTAGTTTTTTTGTATATTTCCTGTCATTTTCAGTTTTTATTTTAATTTATTTTAATTTTGTATTTATTTTTTAATTAATTAATATATTTTTGAATAATGTATGTTCTTTTGTAAAAAAAATACTATATTTATGTAAAAAAAAAATCAATAAATTTGTTCAGTTTTAGTTATTTCCAATCATTTTCAGTTTCTTTATTTGTTAAAAAGCATTAAATTAACGAATAAGTAAAATACAATAAATTAATAATTTATGCTTTTGTAATTTTTTTAATATATATATATATATATATATATATATATATATATATATATATATATATATATATATATATATATATATATATATATATAAATATATATATTTTTTGTATTTTTATTTCATTAAGTTTGTTCAATTTTAGTTTAGTTATTTCCAGTCGTTTTCAGGTTTTATTTAACATTTAAATGTATTTTTTAATAATTTATTAAATTAATTCATAATTAAAATTAAATTCATTAACGTTTTAGTAATGCATATGTACTTTTGTATTTCTTTTTATATTTATGCTCATTTCATTTATACTTTAAGTTTGTTCAGCTTTTGTTTACTGTATATATTTATTCATTTTAGAGCTTCATCTTACGCAGTTTATTAGATATTTTTTTTTATTTTTAGTTAATGATAATAACCATTGAAAGTATTGATATTATATGTTGCTATGTATTTTTGGATAGTTTGGTTGTTGCTAGGTCCTCTAAACGGTTGCTGGAGTGTTTGTGATAGGTGTCTAGGCGTTGCTAGGTGGTTGCCAGAAGGTTCTTAATGGTTTTTAACATCACAAATACATGTTTGTCTTGGTTTAATAAACTGACAGTAATTAGGAGTGTCACAGATGCTGCGGATGGAAGTTGTTTTGAATCCAGAAAATCCACTCTTTAAATCATGCATTTTTATTTACTTTTTGATTGTTCAAAATATGACAGTTTTGATCAATTAATAACGGCTCATTAGCTATTCCTGCGAATGACATTCAGTCCTCCAGTGTAACTTTGTGTTTGACGTAAACCACGAGGATGTCCTACATAGTCAAGAACAGCTCAGCAACTGTTGTTTCCTCGTATTTGTCGAGGAAATGATTAAATGTGCATGAAGAGTTTGTGTGTGTGTGTGTGTGTGTGTGTGTGTGTGTGTGTGTGTGTGTGTGTGTGCTTGTTTTTGTGATATATGAGGACACAAATGTGTATAATGACATGGGTATTACACTGGTATTACAACTTACACGTGAAATATGAGGACATTGCATGCGTCCTCATATTTCAAACAGCTTAAAAATCATAAAGAACAATGTTTTTTTTTAAATGTTAAAATCCAGCATGTCTCCTGTAAGGGGTAGGTTTAGGGACAGGGGCAGTGTAGGGGGACAGAATATATAGTTTGTCCAGTATAAAAACCATTACGCCTATGGAATGTCCTCATAAGTCACAAAAACAAACGTGTGTGTGTGTGTGTGTGTGTGTGTGTGTGTGTGTGTGTGTGTGTGTGTGTGTGTGTGTGTGTGTGTGTGTGTGTGTGTGTTGTGTGTGTGTGTTGTGTGTGTGTGTGTGTGTGTGTGTGTGTGTGTGTGTGTGTGTGTGTGTGTGTGTGTGTGTGTGTGTGTGTGTGTGTGTGTGTGTGTGTGTGTGTGTGTGTGTGTGTGTGTGTGTGTGTGTGTGTGTGGCCTGCTGTACGTCACTGGCACAGAAGTTGTGTGTGGTCTTCATGACAGCAAGCTTATTAAAGAAGTAGTTGTGAGGCAGAGAGAGAAAGTTTCACCTTCTCGCATACATTGCCCTTTACCTGACAGCTGAGATAAACGAGTGTGTGCAGAGAGAGAGAGAGAGAGAGAGAGAGGGACGAGAGCGCAAACACGTGTTTCTGTTTCTGCAAACCCTCGCAGACTGACGGACGCAGACTTTCTAAAGCAGATCCTTCACACATTACACAGCAAAATAACTCCAGAAGTCAAAACTCATGGCTGTCCAGGAGAAGTGCAGCATTATAGGAAACTCATTTGGGATTGTTTTTCTCTGTGAGGTGTTTTAACTCGCTGTTTGTCCTCGAGGTATCTCATTTGTCAGATAGTGTGGGTATCTGCTGTGCATTTGTCATAGCCTTTTCCTCTTTCTAGCTCTGTAGCTTCCAGTAATCTCTCCCTGATCTCAAGATACAGCTGAGAGAAACTCTTCTTTTTCATGTGCACTTTTCCCTCTCGCAGTGCAGTGAACTATGGAAGCTTGTTTCCGTCGCGGAATAAAGAAAGACAACTGTAACTATTTATCTCACTATAGATATACAAGATATAAACTTGCAATTCTGACTTTTTTCTTTCAATTGCGAGTTTATATCTTTTTTTCTCACAATTTGGAATTTTTTCTAATTCGATTGCAAGCTTGTATCACCTAATTCTGAGAAAAATACATAATTGCGAGAAAAAAAAGGCAGAATTGCGAGATGTAAATTCACAATCATGAGAAAAAAAATCAGAAATACACTTTTTTTTTATTCAGTGGCGGAAACTTTCCTGCTTGCTATTAACTCTTTATCTCACAATAGATATAAAAGATATAAACTTGCAATTTTGACTTTTTTCTTTCAAATTTTCTTTCGAGTTTATATCTATACACTGCAAAAAAAATTGTTCCCTATCGAGGGAACTCGACTGCGTCACATGACACTTTGGGGGAACGCCCCTCAGCGTAGCGCCTCTGAAGGATGAATGAAACTAAGCCGATCTCCGTAATGCGTGACGACACATAGGCGGAAGCTATAAAGGCACGCCGGCAACATGAGATGACAGCTACTGTTCTTCAGCAAGCGCTATCTGTACTGTCTGTCATATTTATTGTTGTCTGTCACTAAGCACAATATATATATATATATATATTATATCATGGCGAGTGTGAGTTTCAGGAGATGTGTGCACCCTTGCCCTCGCTATATTACGGGCGGGGACACACATCAACTGTGTACACATTGTTTGGGAATGCAGCACGCGCAGGCAGCTCTCGAACTAAATGGAGCTGCTTGCGAGCATTGTGAGAGATTGTCGCTCCGCGTGCTGCGTTCCCGGCTGGCCTTATTTAACGAGGATGGCCAGCCTCGCGAGCCCCGTGGTGCGGGACCCGCGCTCGCTGAGGCGGCGCGGCTACGCTCTTCATGGGGCTCGCAAATGGATCTGTCTGGGGATCCCGAGGCTGCCGAGGCACCTTCTCGGGATTCCTCGGGCAGTTCCGATGAACTCGAGCCTCGCGCGGAAGCCCGCCCCGCGGCTTCTTCTGCGCGAGCCGAGGGCTCGATGCTTGAGCTGTCTGCCTCTGAGGAGGTGGACGTGCTCAGCATCGAGGACGGGGATTTCGGGGACGACTCGCCACCCCGTGTCCCCGCATATGAAGAGCTGGTGGAAGTTGTTTCCCGTGCTGTGGCCCGTTTGAATGTCAGTTGGCCACAGGAGAAGCAGGAAGCGCTGATTAAAAGCAAGCTGGACGAGCGCTTCCTGCAGCACAGGGAACAACCTCATCACCGGGGCTTGCCGTTTTTTCCTGATTTACACAATGAGTTGTGTAAATCATGGACTAGACCACACTCATCTCGTGTGTCCAATCCCCCAGTCCTTAATTATAGTAACATCGTGGGGGCACGAGAAAACGGTTATGGGACGATGCCACGGGTGGAACAGCCGTTAGCAAATTATTTATCCCCCGAATCGGCATCATCTCTTAAAGCCCCGGTGCTGCCCACTAAACCGTGCAGAGATACATCATCTTTAGTGGGCAGGGCTTATATGGCAGCGGGTCGGGCTGGTGCGAGCCTTCACACCATGGCGCTGCTTCAAGCGTACCAGGCCGACCTTCTCAAAGATATAGATGAGGGCGAGGGTCCAACTCCAGAGGACATTGCGGAATTGAGGAAGGCCGCTGACTTGTCTCTCCGAGTCACTAAGGAGACGGCCCGTGCTATCGGCCGCTCCATGGCGGCTATGGTGGTCTCGGAGAGACATTTATGGTTAAATCTTTCGGGCATCAGGGAAAAGGACAGGGCTTTCCTCCTTGATGCCCCGATTTTGCCTTCTGGCCTGTTCGGCGATGCCGTTAATACCGTCGTCGACAGGTTTCAGGAGGCGAAAAAGCAGTCGGCGGCCTTCAAACAATATCTCCCTCGCCGCTCTAGATCTAAGAAGTCTGCCCCTGGTGGGCAGCCGCAGCCACAGCCATCCACCAGCTCCTCCGCCTATAGACAGGCTCAAAAAGAGAGCGTTGCATCTAGAGCCCCCCTCAAGGAGCCTGGGGGCATAGACGGCGCTCTCAGGCGAAGCCTCAGCAGAAGCAGGGTGACCTGAGGGCCGTCCTGCAGGCTAAAAAGGCTTCGTCAAAGAGATCCTAGCTGCTCTAGGATCTCTGCGGGCGGCCCCACCCGTGGTGGAACGACCGAGGTCGTCTCCTTCGCGGAGCCCGCAGGAAATCGATGTTGCTCTTCCGCCGTTAAAAACGTTTTCGGGACACATCGGCACTCGCCCACATCCAAAGCCTGGGGTTGAGACTCAACATGAAAAAGAGCGTGTTGACACCAGCCCAGCGAACTACGTTCTTGGGAGTGGTGTGGGACTCGGTCACGATGCGGGCACAACTGTCTCCCGCACGAGTCGAGTCCATTCTGGCCACAGTGTCAGGGATAAAGCTAGGCCAAGCAATCACTGTCAAACATTTTCAGAGAGTGTTAGGGCTCATGGCAGCAGCGTCCAACATTATTCCATTCGGCCTGCTGCACATGAGGGCCCTTCAGTGGTGGTTGAAAACCAAGGGGTTCTCCCCGAGGGGGAACCCGTTCCGCATGATCAGGGTTACGCGCAGATGCCTTCGTTCCCTATCTATGTGGAAAAAAGCTTGGTTTCTGTCCCAAGGTCCAGTGTTGGGAGCGTCATGTCGCCAGAAAACTGTTTCGACAGACGCCTCCCTCACGGGCTGGGGCGCGGTCATGGACGGCCGCTTTACGACAGGCCTATGGCAGGACCATCATTCCTCCTGGCACATAAACTGCCTGGAGATGTTGGCGGTGTTCCGGGCTCTGAGGAGCTTCCTGCCAGACCTCAAGGGCCATCACGTCCTGGTGAGGTCAGACAATATGTCGGTAGTGGCCTATATAAACCATCAGGGGGGCCTGAGGTCTCGCCCTCTATGCAGACTGGCGCATCAGATCCTCCTGTGGTCCCAAGGGAAACTGTTGTCTCTAAGAGCAACATACATCCCGGGGAGTCAAAATCAGGGAGCAGACATCCTGTCGAACAGGGGCTGAGGCCCGGGGAATGGAGACTCCACCCCGAGGTGGTGGAGTCAATATGTCAGAGGTTCGGCCCAGTGGAAGTGGATCTGTTTGCGTCTCGAGAGACGACCCACTTTCCATTGTGGTTCTCCCTCACTCATCCAGCCCCGCTGGGGTTGGATGCCATGGTGCAGACGTGGCCGAGGCTGCATCTGTATGCATTTCCCCGATTGCTCTGCTCCCGGGAGTTCTAGAGAGGGTCCGTCGCGACGGGATCAGTCTACTGCTGGTAGCCCCGTTGTGGCCGGCCCGAGTATGGTTCTCAGACATTATATTGCTCCTAGACGGCCCTCCGTGGGAGATTCCCTCAGGAGGGACCTGCTGACACAGGCAGAGGGCTCAATATTTCACCCTCGGCCCGAGTTATGGAAACTGTGGGTATGGCCCCTGAGGGGGCACAGTACCGAGAGGCCGGCCTATCAGCTGGAGTAGTGGAGACCATACTCAGCTCTAGAGCTCCCTCCACGAGGAAATTGTACGGCTTAAAGTGAAATGTCTTCACCATTTGGTGTAGAGAGCGTGAGGTGGACCCAGTTAACTGCCCAGTGGCTTCAGTGCTGGAGTTCCTCCAAGATCGTTTCTCCGCCGGTCTTACCCCGTCCACGCTCAAGGTGTACGTGGCTGCCATTGGGGCTTTCCACGCTCCTCTGAGTGGTGGGCCTCTGGGGAGACACCAGTTGGTCGTACGTTTCCTCCGTGGGGCTTGGAGGATGAGACCTGCGGCTCGAACCAGGATTCCCACATGGGACCTGGCAGTGGTTCTCGAAGGGCTGGCCGAGGCCCCCTTCGAACCGCTGGAGTCGGCTGAGGCCAAGAACCTGTCGCTGAAGGTCGCTTTTTTGTTGGCCATTACTTCTCTGAGGAGGGTAGGAGATCTCCAGGCGCTCTCCATATCTAACGAGTGCCTGGAGTTTGCTCCAGGCAACATTAAGGTTTTCCTTCACCTAGGCCTGGCTATTTGCCCAAGGTGCCATCCAGTGCGGCACGGCCTACGGTTCTGCAGGCTTTTCATCCTCCACCTCATGTGACGACGGATGAAGAGAGGCTTCACATGCTCTGCCCTGTCAGAGCACTAAGAATCTACATTCAGAGGTCCTCTTCGTGGCGGAAGTCGGACCAGTTGCTGGTGTGTTTCGGGTCACCCAAGAAAGGGCTTCCCGCGTCAAAACAGACCATCAGCAATTGGATTGTCCATGCGATTTCTGCAGCCTACCAGGTGCGCGGTATGCCTTCACCCTTGGCTGTGAGGGCTCATTCTACCAGAGGCATGGCGTCCTCTAGAGCCCTTCTCGCGGGGGCCCCCATCCATGAGATCTGCGAGGCAGCGGGATGGGCTACCCCCCACACCTTTGTTAGGTTTTATAGTTTGGACATTCCGTCTACACCCGGCTCTCTTGTGCTCTCGTCCTAAGTGTGCCTGTGAGCAGCTTCACACTAGGGCAGGCAGGGCGCGTTGTGGCGTAGTGGGTACTCGTTCCCCAAAGTGTCATGTGACGCAGTCGAGTTCCCTCGATAGGGAACGTCCTCGGGTTACGACTGTAACCCTTGTTCCCTGAGAGGGGAACGAGAACTGCGTCCCTTGGCCACGCCTCCCCTTGACTGGGGGCGCTTGCTTCATCACAGAAGCTGTCATCTCATGTTGCCGGCGTGCCTTTATAGCTTCCGCCTATGTGTCGTCACGCATTACGTCATTACGCAAACCAATCAGAGATCGGCTTAGTTTCATTCATCCTTCAGAGGCGCTACGCTGAGGGGCGTTCCCCAAAGTGTCATGTGACGCAGTTCTCGTTCCCCTCTCAGGGAACAAGGGTTACAGTCGTAACCCGAGGACGTTTTCTTGCTTTGTATTTTTGTCTTGTTTCCAGTCCAAATTTCAAACATTTCTTAAATCAAGATGCATTTACTAAATTAGTAAAATTACATAAGATATTGAGTCTTGTTTTCTGGGGAAATAAATAAAAATGAGTTTTTGCCTAAAACAAGCAAAATGATCTGCCAATGTGGTAAGACAAATAATCTTGTTTCTGTTTGAATTAAGATTATTTTTCTCACCCCATTGGCAGATCATTCTGCTTTTTTAAAAGCATCAACTCACTTAATTCCCCTGGAAAAAAGGACATAATATATTATGTCGTTTTTCTCATCTAGTAAATGCATCGTGATTTTATAATTTTTAGATATTTGGACTGGAAACAAGACAAAAATATTAAGTATTATTAAGAAAACTTTTAGAATTATTTTTTTTTATTAAGAAAATATTAAGAAAACCATTTTTTTTTTGCAGTGTAGAACTTTTTTTCTCACAATTTGGACTTTTTTTCTTATTCGATTGCGAGTTTATATCACCTAAGTCTGAGAAAAAAGCCATAATTGCGAGATATAAATTTGCAATTGTGCGAAAAAAAGTCAGAAATACCATTTTTTTTATCCAGTGGCGGATACAAGCTTCCATATTGTGCTTGCTATTAAAAAAGTTAGTGCTATTCATTGAGCTCCTCGGGTTGCATGAGCGTAGCATCCACTGATCATCTTGGAAATATTTTCTTTATTTAGTTTTTGTCTACCTTTTGTCAAATAGTGATTCAAAATAGAGATGTTAAAAATCATGCATTGAATTCATACAGAGACTATATGTGCTGTGCACCGTATACTGCATACAGAACTTGTAAGAGTGTGTTGGTATGCGTCTCTAAACAGTCAAAGTCGCCCTTGAGAAGCTCGGTTGAGTTCGAGGCACAAACACCTCGTTGTTTGATTCATTTACTTCGGGACCTCTCTCAAACCAGCCCTCTGGAAAATCCCATTAATATCAGTGGACAAATCCCGAATGCTAATTTATTTGGTTCACCTTTTGTGAGAGAGAGAGTTGTACACCGCTCTGAATTACATAATTAACCTTCGTTTTCTGTTAAATTGACTTGACTTTCTTTCGGTTCAGGGTCCCAGAGATCCCAATGATGCACATGTAAAAATAACAGTCGTACTTTTGAAATTAACCTCTTTTTAATTTGTACATGTACTTCTGACTTAATCTGGAAAAACTACCATTATCCCAAAAAAGTATGCAACAATTTTATTTTATTAAAGGACATTTCATTATAGATAAAATATCATAATATTTCAAGTAAAAAAAAACGTATATTTGAGTTCTATTTGTATTTTTTGTTTCAGAATTTTTTGACTATAAATATTTCAACATTAAAATAGCTAAATTTTTTATTAATATTCTATATTTATAATGTTATTATTTTTGTTTTTATAATATGCATTTATTTAAATTATTTTTTTTTACATTTAAACATATTTTATATTTTTTATTAAATTATTTTCTATATTTATATGACCTTTTATTAATTATATAGAAAATATGAGGGTCAAAGCCTAATAAAGTTAAGGGCAGATAGTCTACCTCTACCACAGCATGAAGAGTAAATCTGCATGCAGCAATTCTGCAATCTTACTTCTACAATCTGTTTCACTCTATGGGATTTCAGTTTTGTTATCTTCAATATTTAATGTGCCTTTCATTGTTGAAAGCAAAAAAAAAAAGCTCAAGAGACTTTCTCATCCATATGCATGTTGTGATAAGACGGATAGACATCACTGGCAAAATATCCCGTGTCCCTGCTGATTGTTCCACGTCAATCAGTGGCCATCGGAATAACTCGCTGAAGAAAAGCTCCCGCATCTGTTCCCCGGTGGCTCGGACCAAAGAAAGAGCATCAGATAACCTTAAATTGGGATGACGCTATACTGTTTCCCCGAAACCAAGCATTTTTCGCTTTCTGCCTTTCTTTCTCTTGCTCATTTTTGTCATTCCTCTCCGAGTCTGAGGTTTCTATCTGATGCCGAAGTAATTTAACTGAAGGGGATAAAGTGGAGTAGAGCAATCCACTGTGATTGTGGTTTCAGACGCTGTCCTCTCAGCCCAACTCTATAAATTGGATCAAACAGAATGCAGATGTGTGGAGACTGGCAGCTCCATGATCCGTACCAGTAACACAGAGGGAATAATTGCCCGAGTCTTAACTCCTTGTGCTGTATTGTTGTTTGCTGTAGAATGATAACCAAGCGTCTAGCATGACATTTACTGAACTTTGTTGAAAATAAACAGCATATTGGAAGTGTTAGACCAGCCTGAAAAATAAGCTTTTTTTATCACTGTTTGAGCATAACGCTGCAAAAAAATGCTTTTCTTAAAGCAGCACTAAGTAGGAATTCCGTTTTTGTCGAACAGTGACCCTAGAGTCGGAAGCTGTAACGAGTGGAAATAAGGTGTGGCCCCTTTAAGAGCTGCGCACGCCCTGTTGAACTGTCAGCAGTCTGTATTGTATGTGCGCCTTGAACACCATATGTATACGGCGCCGGGTTATTTCTGTTTGATGCTCATTTTATCAGAATTTTATCAGATCTTTTTTGCCGTAAAGCAATTCGTTACATCGCGAGACCTGATATCATGTGATCTCCTGATGCCGGCTCAAAGTTGCAAGTGTGTTTTTTCCGCTCACATGCGATAGGGGGGTGCGAAACGACCACCATTCAACCCGAAAAGAGTAATATAACCCTTCCATTGACTCCGAAGCTGATCGGTTGAGGTAAAAAACCTGCATAGTTCACCTTTAAGGCCCTTGCACACCGAGTTCAAAATTTTCGTATACGTTTTTTCGTATTCGTGATTCGGTGGCTCTGAATTGTCAAAACACCATTCAAACTCCATAAAAAATGTTTGCTACGGATGCGAAAAACGCAGAAAATCATTTTTTTTTATGGCGGATGAATGTTTCGGAGGCAGTGTGAAAGCGTGATTGACATAACGTGAGGTTGTATTTATTTTTTAACGAGTGAAAATTTCGGACGCGAATTTCGGACTCCGTGTGCGAAGGCCTGTACTTGAGTATTTTTGTCTTGTTTCCAGTCCAAATATCTAAAAAATCTAAAATGAAGATGCATCTACTAGATGAGTAAAATGACAAGATATTATGTCCTTTTTTCGAGGGAATTAATAAAAATTAAGTGAGTTGACGCTTAAAAAAAGCAAAATTATCTGCCAATGGCGTGAGAAAAATGATCTTAATTCAAACAGAAACAAGATTATTTTTATTACACCACTGGCAGATAATTTTGCTTGTTTTAGACAAAAACTGTCTTAATTTGTATTTATTTCCCCAGAAAACAAGAGTAAATGCTTCTTGATTTATGAAATGTTTGATATTTGGACTGGAAACAAGACAAAATACTAAGTAAGAAAAGCATTTTTTTTTTTTTTTGCAGTGAAGAAACAACGTTTATGCGACAGTTCATGTCAGATTTAGTTATTTAATTGTGAGTTCAGCCAGCAGTTTTTGAGATTTCAGGATTGGTCTTGGATGCCCGAAATAGCAGCCCGGAGGCGTTGCAAATAGGTGTGATTGCTTAGAAAAGTAAAAACTAATATCATTTTCCACCTTAAAGCCCAAGCTTATATCCAAAAAGTGCGGTATATCTGCAGTCCTCAGAGGAAACATGCGGATGGTGGAGAACTGTTCAGGTTTGCCGTAAATGTCCTGATTCATTTGACATTCTGGAGCTATAGCACAGGTTTCAAAACACCAAAAGAGGCCAGAGAGCGAGAGACGGGCCAGGGCCGAGAGACCCTCAGATGATACTGAAGCATCTTTATTGAAGACAGAGATTGAACACGAGCTCCCAAGGCCATCTGCACTTCCATGAGTGAATGAAACCATACAGAAGTAAACAGAAAACTATTTATGACATGATGAAACACAATAACACAATCTGCACCAAAGCTACCTTGGGTTACATGAATAATAGCTTTACCGTACAGATGCGGCCGCGTTTGAGACAGAACATTATTCAGACAAGAACATGTCTAGTAAATAGACTCTCGGTTTTGAACGTTCAAACAATCTTTAAAAAGTGTTTCACGATTTCCACAAAAGAAAATGAAGCAGCATAACTATTTTCAACCTTGGTAAAAAATAAGAAAATGTTTCAAATCATCATATTATATTGATTTCTGAAGGATCATGTGACACTGAAGACTGGAGTAATGATGCTGAAAATTCAGCTTTGATCACAGGAATACCAAATGAAACCAGTTCTTTTGAATTGCAACACTATTGTCACAGTTGTGTTTTGATCAAGCCCCGTTTAGACGATGGGAAGACGCAGATATTTCCCTGCGGTTTGGCCTCTCATTTACACGAAAACCCCGTTTTTATCACAGAAAACGATCATTTCTAAAAAGTCCAGCTTAAGTGGAGATTTCTGATAACGCCGGTTATGTGTTGCCGTGTCGGCTGGGAGAAACTGGGTTTTAGGTTCTCAAACGTCACATTATGCGGCAGAAAATGCTTAACGTCATGTGATCGCCCAGTTTGGTATTTATGATGGCGCTTGACGGCGTATTTATGTGGGTTAATGTAAATGACAACGTTTTTGAAAACGATGTTGTGTGCACAATGTTATTATTGAAAACGGAGGAAGGGGAAATATTAGTTTCTCTAAATACCCGGCGGCTATGTGTAAATGTGGACTTAGTTTGTTTTCATTGGACTTGTCTGCCTGTCATCACATGTCACGTGTCATCTTCACTGTCATTATCAGTTCATCTGTATCCCCTGTGTTCAGTTATCATCATCATCATCTGTGTTTGCATTTAATTCCGTCTGTTCAGCCAGTCTTTGTCCAATCTACGTTGTGTTAAACATTAAAAAGCATACATCTTTGAATGGTGCTGTTCATTTAGTCACCTAGATGCTTTTATCCAGCAAACTGCAAATATGGAACATTGCAAGCAATGTATTGTTCAATAAATAATAATAAATAGTTTTATTAGTAAGGTGGAGTAGTACAAATGCTGGTGCACGAAAAGTAAAATAGAGACCAAGATGACTTTTGATTGTGGCTGTTTTAAGTTTGCGTTAGAAACAAGAGAACTGAGGGATGAGTGTAAGTTTCTCTTGTGTGATCGTGCCGCAGATGCGTTTGAAAAATTGTTCGCCATGCAGAAACCAAATAAGATTTGTGGAGCTTAATGATGCCATGAAGATGTTTGTCTGGGTCCGGAAATCTCCCGGCTTGCCGTTTTGAATAAACATTGTTGTGTCTTAAATTCAATGCATATGTAAGTATTTCCACTGAGCCACTCGACGCCGTGGGAAGAGAGCGACGGCTGGGGAAGGGATGTTTTCGTGTCTCATAAAGAGCAATTGTGTGAGACTGTTTCCCTGGTAACGTGATTGTCCACGTGAAAATGACTCCGCGGAGATGTCATGTGGAAACATAAATACGGACAGAGACGGGGTGAGCCGGCAGTCGAGCCCCGGGACCACTGGACTATAAAATTGACTTGGAATCAATACATGGAGTGCAATTCTCAGAGCAGAGAAAGATGTATGATCGGGGCATAAAATCAAAACGGAGAATGCCGGTGAACTCACGTACATAACGGCGAATCGCTGCGGAGCGATAGAGCGATAGAGGACGAGTGCGATGTCTATTATATCGGTTTTGATGGCGGTTCACTACGAGACGACTCTATAAGACAGGTTTTCCAGGAGAGAGCTCATGTGGCGTGACACTTTTATTTGGGCTGGATCCGTAGACGGCTCCCTTTGAAAAGGTGACGTCTGTCAGGATCCTCTCGCCCCGGAGAAGAGAAACACTCATTACGCGCGGCGTGAGACTTGCGCTCAAACAGTAGTTTGCGTTTCTGCACCGCGGGAAGTTTAAGGCCGTAGATTGTCTGGCGTTCCTGTAGACCAGCAGATTGTGATGATTGGCACAAGAGTCACCTTTTCCCCTTTGCTCACGCTGTGGAGGGTCTCATTCACTCGCCGGTTGCTTTCTGACGCGCCTCTTTGGAAAAGCAAAGCTGGAGAAGCAATAAGGGAAGTTCACGATAAACATGTCCCACAGGCCCAGAGCAAGCAGTCTTTAGTGTCTGTTCAGCGAGACAGAAACAGAACAAGGGGCAGAGAAAGCAGAATGATGAAACATTTCTGACAGTGTAAATTGAGGGTCAGAAAAACAACACAATCGACAAAGACGGGAAGAAACGGAGCAGAGAGAAGCACATGCTTTCTGTCAGATGAGTGTTATTGGAGATGTCCAGTTGTTAGTTTGGCTCTGAAAGCAAAACAACAGTATTTTGTTGCTTAACTTAATATGGACTCTCTGTTGTTTTGGGATTATGTTTATGTTGTAGTTTTGCAAAGGAGAGTGTTACAATTACTTTTGCTCATATTTGTGGTTTGCCTTGGACATAATCCAAATAATTCATCACACCCTTGTTGCAACATATTGATGCACCTCTTGATGGAAATACATGTTGTAGTGTTATTTCCATCAAGAGGTGCATAATTTTTTGGTCAAGATCTTGTGTTGTCAATGCAAGAGTCCAGCACTGAAACTCTCAATACATTTCAGGTCTGGACTCAGAGGAGACAATTCATGTGTGAAAATGATTCTCAACCATTCTTTCACAATTTGAGCCTGATGAATCTTGGTATTGTCATCCTGGAATATGGCCATGATGTGTCTTCCTACATGGTTGTAAATTAAAACTACACACTAGGGTTAGAAGAACTGTTGGCAAACATGTTACATGCTAAAAAAACATAATAATCACTGCAATAATGATCCAATCTCTTAATTTGCCTATTTAAATCCAAACAGCATTTTTCTTTGCCGTGTGTGTGTGTGTGTGTGTGTGTGTGTGTGTGTGTGTGTGTGTGTGTGTGTGTGTGCGAAAGAATTAGTGGATGAATCACTGATTTTCTCATGTAGAGAGTCACTAGATTTGTTCCTGAATGAATCAGTGCTTTTGAACAAATCATTTGATTGAATAACTTACTCATTTGATTCATTCCTGAATGACTCAATGTTTTGAATGAATCGTTCGAGTGAATGAACTCAATGATTCTCTTATAAAAAAGTCACTTGTCGTCACAATTATACATTTAATTGAATGTGTCACTTCCCATTTCTTTTAATCAATTGTGAAACTTACAAAATACTACATTTTTTTCTGTACCGCTGTGGTAAATGTTGTTAGATATTCCAATATTAATTTTCTTTTTACCGTTTTACGTCAATAACTACAATGAAGTTCATATTATTGTTCTCACAATTTGTTTTTAACCATATGTTGTAGTTTCATAAAGGTTTATTTGCTTACCAAAGCTTTTATTTGTATCAATTTGTCTCTTGTTGACTTAATTTTGGAACTATTTTAATAAAGCTTTCCATAAAGAAAGTTATTTATGAAGATGCATACATTAATGGCCTGTGCTTTTTGACTTTGCCTTTTTGAAAGCGAATTAATCAAGTCACAGATTAATTCTTCTTTTGTGAAGAGTACAACCAATACAAATGATCACGACAAGAACTTGGAGCCTAAAGATTCTGGCCTTAGAAATGGAAAAAGCAGTTTTCATATCATGATGGAGACGTTTTATAATTTAGCCCAGTCAAAGCTCTTCAGAGGGTTATTAATCTACATGATTTTTCCTGCAGCTTTGGGTTTGTGAAGGCTATAGCAGTGCAGCTTTATTTCATCTTCATGTAATTGTCCTGGGAAATGTCTGCTTATATATCAACATCAATAAAAGAGTTTTTCCTGAGCGGAATGGTCACATAACAGCAGAGAAATGGGATAATATCTGTTTCTCTGTATCCTCGCGTGTAAACGCTAAGACCAGTGATTTGTGGGGCATCAACTGCTTGTAAACTGCAATATGCTGTTACCAAGAAAATAAGTACACACTACTATTGCATTGCATCACTTCTAAGCATGTACAGGACCTCTGAGTATTTCTTTTCTTTTAAAATTAGAGGTGGCAAAAATAACAAAAATATTATATCATCTTGGAATAGAATTTTATATTAAAGTGACAATAAATTGCATGATAAAGAGCCATTTTAATTATTATATTAATTATTTAATTATTATTATTTTAAATTATTAGTTTTGTTTATATATGCTAAAAATAGTTTATTTTCTATTATTAGCAAAAATAACAAAAATATTTTATCATCTGGGAATTGAATTGTATATCAAAGTGACAAAAAATTGCATGATAAAGAGCCATTTTAATTATTATATTAATTATTTAATTATTATTATTTTAAATTATTAGTTTTGTTTATATATTGCTAAAAAATAGTTTATTTTCTATTATTAGCAAAAATAACAAAAATATTTTATCATCTGGGAATTGAATTGTGAATCAAAGTGACAAAAAATTGCATGATAAAGAGCCATTTTAATTATTATATTAATTATTTAATTATTATTATTTTTAATTATTTGTTTTGTTTATATATTGCTAAAAATAGTTTATTTTCTATTTTTAGCAGAAATAACAAAAATATTATATCATCTTGGAATTGAATTTTATATCAGTTTCAAAAAATTGCATGATAAAGAGCCATTTTAATTATTATATTAATTATTTGATTATTATTATTTAAATTATTATTTTTGTTTATATATTGCTAAAAATGCAGTTATTTTCTATTTTTAGCAAAATAAAAAAAATATTATATCATCTTGGAATTGAATTTTATATCAAAGTTTCAAAAAATTGGATGATGATAAAGAGCCATTTTAATTATAATTATTTAATTATTATTATTTTATTTTTTATATATATTGCTAAAAAAATACAGTTTATTTTCTATTTTATTTAAAATTGTATGGATGCAAAACAGTATAAAAAGTATTTTTAATGAATAAATGATGTCTCACATTATGCAGTGTTAGTAGACTCATTTAAAATGAACTGATAGTAATGAATTTAAATTCTGATTGGAAGTGATGCATTCAAATTCACATATAATATCTGTAAAAATAAATTCAGTATTAATTAAAAATAAATGAGTATAACAAAATTGTCCATAATTTTACACTGCGTTTTTTCATTGTTCTCACTTGTAAGTGGTGTAAAGCTGCTGTAATATCATCATACTGAACCACCCAGCCCTAACAGATATTTTATATTATTAGAAAAGACTTAGCTTTTTATTGCTGACCTCTATAGAAAGTTATCTTTTGAGCTCTCTCTGCAGTAGTTGTGGTTCTCTCAGCAGGTAACGCTGTTGAAGCAGAAGTCGAGGTGTCGTTGCCTTTAGTTGTTGGAGTAAAGAGCCAAGTAAGGATTATACACAATAGAAAGTGACCTTTTGAAAAACACAGAATGCCCAGAAAGCATTGCTTCCCTGAATGCCTGTTGGCTAATGCCACACTTTGCCCCTGGCACAGATCAATGGGCGTTTATGGCTCGGGGGTCTCATTGATCGCACGCAGGAGTTGCAGTTTAATGCGTGGCCAGCTTTGCTTTTGTTCAGGACTCTCTCTTTGTAGCACACTGCAAACATATTAACATTGTTGCCTTAAAAACTAAAAATCCTTAAATCAATCAATGTACTTTGTTTGTACTTTTTTTACAAAAATGCATAAGATAAGATTACATACGTTCTGTTTTTAATTGTTTTTCTTGTTTTAAACATAAATACAAGTAAAGAAGATTACAAAAACAAATAAATAAAATGATTAATAAAACGGATTAATGGATTAATTAATAAAAAAATTAATATAAAGTGAAGTAAATTTTTACTTAATTTTTTTAAGTAAATTTAGTAAAGATTACACTTAAAATAAGACAAAACAATTTTCCAGATAAATAAATGTAATCCAAGATAAATATATCCAATAAAAAATTGCATAATATATTAAGACTTCAGAGAATAAATTCAAGTTTTTTTTTGTTTGTTCATTTTCTTGTTTCAAGCATTAATACAAGTAAATATAGAAAAGCTTATACTTAAAATAAACCCAACATAATCTTCCAAGAGAATAAATGTAATTCAAGGTAAATATTCCTCCTTTATAGGCCTACTTCTCAAGTATATTTATGTTGTTTTAACGTTTACTGGAAAACCAGGCAAAATTATCCTTTTTTTGTTTTTTTTTTGCAATGCAAAGCGGGATCCACCAAAGAGTCAGTGTAATTATGTATTTAATCCTGATATTGATGTTTGCACTGAGCTTCAGGGTGGCGGTCATGCTCTATAAGAGGCCAAGCGTTTTGTAGCGTCTGTGCGACGTCTGTCTTCCAAACTCCGTCCCATTTCCTTTCACAGCAATTGCATTCAATCTCAGCCGTTATTTCTTTTAATTAACACCGCTGTCTCGTTGAATCTACGGCGAAGAACACGGATACATTTAGATGGTTTTATTTCCTGAGGAGACCCGGGGGGCTCTCGAGACGTTACAGATGATGAGGAAACAGCTGCTGGAGTGATTCGCCTGATTTCTCTCTCAATCCTGCAATCACACCCAAATGGGCACAAATCATTATTCCTTCATCTTCAATCTCACCATAACGCTGTTCACGTCCCGAGAAAAAGAGTCTGACAGGATTCTGAGCGTTTACGATCAGAGATTGTAGTTCACAGGTGGGTTCAGCTTGTTGTGTGTATTTGCCCTTGTGGCCTACAATGACATGACCGATTTATTTCATGTATTGAGGTGTGACAATTTAGTTGTGTAACTGATTATAATTTTAAAATGTATTTATTTAGCATATATATATACATACACACTGCTGTTCAAAAGTTTGGGGTCGGTAAGATTTATGTTTTTAAAAGAAGCCTCTTCTGCTCACCAAGGCTGCATTTATTTAATTAAAAATACAAAACAAACCCAATCATATTGTAAAATATAGTTTCAATGTAAAACAGCTGTTTTTTATGTGAATATATAGTAAAGTGTAATTTATTCCTGTGATCAAAGCTGTATTTTCAGCATCATTACTCCAGTCTTCAGAGTCACATGATCCTTCAGATATCATATTAATATGATGATTTGATGCTCAAGAAACATTTATGATTATTATCACAGTTGAAAACAGTTTTGCTGATTCATATTTTGGTGCAAACCGTGATTAATTTTTTTCAGGATTCTTTGAAAGTTCAAGAGGAAAGCATTTAATTAAAAAGTAAATATTTTGCTTTATTATAAATGTCTTTACTGTCACTTTTGATCAATTTAATGGTCCTTTCTGAAGAAAAGTCTTAATTTCTTAAAAAGAAATTTGTATTGACCTCAAACTTTTGAACGGTAGTGCATATATATATATATGTATATATATATAGAGAGAGAGAGAGAGAGAGAGAGAGGAGAGAGAGAGAGAGAGGAGAGAGAGAGAGGAGAGAGAGAGAGAGAGAGAGAGAGAGAGAGAGAGAGAGAGAGGAGAGAGAGAGAGAGAGAGAGAGAGAGAGAGGAGAGAGAGAGAGAGAGAGAGAGAGAGAGAGATTTTTTGTAAGTAGGGCCTATGTCCTGCCGATACCGATTTTTGCTGATTCCGATTTTCTTTCAAAGTACTATAATTGACTAGCCTGGATGCCAGCCCGAACCCCGCCCACAAAATGTTTGGGTCGGGAAGTTCGGTCTGGACTCGATCCATTGAGGAGTAATTATGATCGGTTCAGAAATCGTCGGGACAATCAAATTGCCAGGGCGGGCTTTATACGGATGATGGACAGATGATCTGCAGTTACGTAATCATCACGTCATCAAACATATTTCTTATAAAAATGCTTTCTGTGTTTGCAAATACTCCGCAAATCCTTAAATTATTTTAGCAACACCGGCAAAGATCGTTAACACTCATTATTTTTTTAATACTTTTTACGCTTTTTCCATAGTGCGTACAGTCGAGTTCTGTTGACAACTATGCGTTGCTCAACATAAGTCACTGCGTTGCTCTGATTGTTTATTTTGTTTGTTTTTTTCCTGGTTGGGTTAAGACACGCCTCATAATCAAAGCCCTCTGAAGCAGTATCAGACTCACATTCTGACTAGAATACGAGTATGACGAAGTCAGGCTAATAATTGACAGCATAATATACAAACAAAAATCTACTTTTCTTCAATGCTACATTTTATTTTCATAAAAAAAACTATAAAACGACCAGTAATAAAATAATATCAAGTAATTAAGTTTAAAAAAAGCTGTTTTTCAGGTGGATATTCATTATATTCAGGTAAGAAATACTACAGAAATGAAAGAAATCAAATGTAAAATAACACTGGATAGTCTTCATTGTAAAAGTTTAAATACAGATTGATGCTATAATTGGTCATCAAGAGCAGAAAGTGATTTTCTCTTTGTCTTTTATTAACGTGATAGACAGAGTTTATGCACGGATCATACTGTTACACAACACAACGTTATCTTTCTCAACTAATTAGGTTCCAAAACTGACTGTTTTTAACTGAATATTCCCCAAGACCAGCATTTTGACATCATTGTGTATGTATTTGACCGTTTACGAGCAGTAAGCCGCTCATTTTGGTACTTGCAACTCACAAACTGCTCACAAAACCGCCTGATTCCAGTCCCTGTCCGGTCGATCTCTAATATAGCTCATCTGAACCTCCGTTTACTCTGAAACATTACAGTTTTATAATTGCAGATCTTGAGCTAGCAACACTGACACATGATTTGAGTCCCTATATTGCAGAATCATTACGTTTCCACAAATGAAAAACAATTTTCCTTCATTTGGACACAACTGCCAAATCTTTTGAGTCATTAAAATAACTACCACTATTTCACAGTGAAAACCCCACAGATCAACATTCAGAATGTGAATCTGAAGGACAGCAATGCAAATGAAGACTAAAAGCCATTTTAAAAATGCTAGAGACCAAATAAAATAAATGCATGAAATTATATATATATATATATATATATTATATATTTTATATATATATATATATATATATATATATATATATATATATAAGGGACCCGGGTGCGCAACACGGACACGAGTGCTCACTTGTTCAGGAAGTAAAGTAACCTGCGCATGCGTTTTAGCTTATTGTGATGTATTCAGTTAACCCTCAGGGGTCTGAGCTGTTTTGAGGCTCTTTCGGTGTTTTGGTATGCCCTGACATTTGTGCTTATTTCAGCTACTTAAAACATACCATTTGCCAACATATACATTTGCTGTATTCAGCACAAACTCTGCTACAATAATATGTGATCAAAATGGATGTACATGTTTGCATTTTATAGAAAAAAAATAATATGCGTGGTTAGTACGTTTTGGAAAAAAAAATGTCACCGCAATAAGGCCATTTAACACATAATGAATAGTTGTCCACAATACTTTTGAGTTACTATTCTTGTAGGCTAGAATGTTTACTTCAAATGAAGTGAAAATCATTCTGACCACTCTTTCAGAAAGATCAATATAACGATTTGAATTTCTTACATCAGTTTTTGGGTCAGCAGTGCTGTATGCGTGGGAGTGTTAATGCCCATGAATATTAATGTGATTTACACCTGGGAAGACTAAAGACACTCCCCCAATGTCTAATGGCCCATCAAGGTGCTGTGAGGCAGCCTGAACTAAGAATGAGAGGAGATTCAATCTGTTTTATTGTAATTCCTCTATGTGGAGAAACTAAATGTTCTAAATTTGCTCTGAGTAAATCAAATGTGAGTAAAATAAATAAATAATCAGTCAGCTATAAACAAAGCAATTGTGAGCAATAAATATAAGGTACAAAATGATATCCAGCTATTGTGTAGCGAGAGATATCAGACCACCTGTTAAGAAAAGCTCAGCATGAAGAAAGAGAAAGTAAGTGAGAGTCCAACCATCTTTCTGTAACTTAAAATACAGTACAGCTTCCCCAGTTGACCTTATTAAAAGCTCCACGCAACACTTTTCTGTATTGGAGGGAAGAAAGTAGTTACACATATTTAAAAGCACATCTGGATTGTCTAGAACGTACCGGTATAATAATAGTGACCCAGCTGTGGAGGAGAAGTGTGTGCAGATGTGCTGAAATCTCCTGCTATAACGCCAGGTTTCTGCAAGCTGAATCCTGCCATCTCTCCAGCGCTGGCCTCGTGTGTAATACACTGTTATTGCATTGCTGTGATATTACCATGTTTAGGGGTTTCTCACACAACGTGAATTACTCTAACCAGTCAATCACATGTTCTGTCATGACTGCCATCAAAAACACTCTATAGCGTGATGATGCCATGTAAAATAAAATAAATTATTATAATTATTAGGATTAGTAGTAGTTGTAGTACTATTAGTATTATTATATTTTTATTATTATTATCATCATTATGATCATTCTGTAAAAAATATTTGAGCAATTTAGTTATTTCAACTTATTTTTTTAACTAGATTGTCCAGACAACAAGAAATTTTAAGTTTTCTTGTCCTCAACTTATCGAAATAAGTTAGTTAAACTAAAAAAAACCCATGCAAAAAGATAACTCAAAATAATGAGTTAACTTTTTTTACAGTGTAGTCATAATCATAATAACTGTCAATGAGTAGAATCTTTTTTTTAGACTGGTTATGTTTGTCAATCAACTTTAATAATAATAAAAAGAGCAATAACCATTAATATTATTATTATTTGAATTATGTCTTGCAAAGGCTGCTTATGTTTTGTCAGCCATCTCTACTGTATATAAAATGCCTCTTAATAAAAATAATACTAATTATTGATAATGAGCTAAGAGATTTGCATTGGCTATTTATCTTCGTCTAATCAGATTTCAGAGGCGATCTGTGTGTTTTATAAGACTAGTTCATGTTTCCCAAACTCTTCGATGCCTGTTCTGGCCATGCGAGTGAAAACAGGCTTGTGTTTTATGCGAGGCAAATGAAATGGTTTTGATTGTGATATGCCTCTAATGTCAGCCGCAGTTACATTTCTCATTACGCGGATCGTTTGGTGGGTGGTTTGTTGAGCAGTAAAATGCGTAATGAGGCGTTGTGCGCTGCTGCAGTGTAAATTTGTAAAGTTTTATGATTGATGTCTTTAAAAAGACAATCCTGCTCATATGTATGCACACCCACACTATCCCATCATTCATAGGCCGTGGATGAAGCACAATAAAAAAAAACTTTCTTCAAATTCTCCATCTCTGGCGCTGGCACGCAGAAGAGTGTCGTGATTGAGCGAGTTTGTAGGAATATCTCTCCTAGCCTCACAATGCTGTCTGTCAATCCCTCCAGATAAATACTAGCTCTCATCTATTTTCTCTTTTGCAAAAGCGAGTGAATGGCATATGTGCATGTATGGAGAAGTGTTCTGCATGTTGGGAGTTTTTTTATCATCAGACACCCTGCGAGACTGTTCTGTGAGCGAGTTATGAAATATTAGTGACATGTCTTCAGTGCTGGCCTTTAGTGCCGCACACTCTCCAGTTACGCCTGCTCTTTTGAGGGATTTTTTTTTTCTTTTTGAAGTGCGCACAGCGGCATGTTTGCAACTGACCTGCATGCTGATGATTCAATATTAATCTAGTCAGGCATAGCTAACTGTTAAATAAGGGAGAGATTTTAATAGCATTAGTCTAGCATTTAAAGCAACACTATGTAACATTGTTTACCTTAAAATAATGTTTCCAAAATCTTATCAGTGGTTCATCAAGTCGTAACAGGGTGAAAGGCACGTCTGTCCATAGCCTGACGGGTCTGTATCGCTTTTACTGGCACTATGTAACTTCGGGGTTCGGGTAGGAACCCGACCACAAAAAGAACTACAAAATTCGACTGCTTTACGTCAAGCGCTACAATAGTCATTATTTCGTTTTTCTTCGTTTCTCATGTCGCAATACATCATCCTTTCATGAAATCATGTAACATACTCTACCTTGTCTGTGGACATCGTTCATTCTAAAGCCGGTGCTGGATAAACAGCGGGCGTGCGTGCGACGGTAGGCTAAATTATTTACGACAGCGGCAATGGACAATTCCGTTTTCAACCAGTAGGGCGGCCGAAGAGGAAAAGTTACTTGGTGTTACTTTAAAAGTGTTAGATCTTCATTGCAACTAACAAAAAAGTACCTTGGTTTTCAGACATTTTGGCGACTTGTATTAGGAACTGCATTATGACACATGAACAAAAATGTACAATCGACTCAGCTTTACTGCAAAAAAAAAATGTTTTACAATCTTCCATCACTAACTTTGTTCAGCCAATGACAAGCTGTTTGTTGGTGTTGTTTTTATTTTGAAAAATTGAGAAGTCGGTATTTTGTTTTTGTTGTTCCGTCAGTCTTAAATTTTCCACTTTAACCCCTTAAATCAATTTGTCTCCTAGCCTCAAGTACGGTGGCCCAGTAGTGCACAACACAACGATTTATCAACAACACAACGGGAAATGTACGACACAACGGAAATTATCCACAACACAACGAAATGTATCCACAACACACTGGAAAATGTACAACACAACTGAAATGCTCCCGACCACTAGAGGGCTTTCGGAGAGCGATAAAGTTAGTTTTTTATAAAAACATTAGGCCTACTGTAATTCACCTAAATATTTTTTTTTAAGCCACAACACATTAAGCCACAACACAACGAAATGAAGCGATAACACAACGGAAAATGTACAACACAACGAAATAAAGGCCGCAACACAACAGAAATGCTCCCGACCACTAGAGGGCTCTCGGAGCGCGATAAAGTTCGTTTTCCTTGCCATTGTTCTATAGAGTATGTAACAATTGTATATCAACATAAAATATTACTTCAAAATCACATACATGAATTATAACTGCTTATTTATACACGAGAATGCTTTGACGCGCTACCAGAGTGCATGATCCCTAAAGGAACATCTGGCAATTCCCCCAAGTGGTTAAAATGTATAATTTATTATAATATAATTGTATAAATAAAAATAAAAACCATTTGGTGAACTTATGTTTGCTTTTTAAATTTCGTTGTGTTGTGCACTACTGGGCCATTGTACTCAAGAGCACAAAACACACAGCGAGACTATTTCTGGAGCATTTGCATTCCACTGAAGTGTGTGTCTTTCTCTCAGAGCGTTATTCAGATGAGTGTGTGGAAAGAGCTGGAATGGCTAAGTGACAGCCCTGAGCTAACCCCACACACACACACACACACACACACACACACACACACACCTCTTCTGCCTTAAGCTGGAATCAAAGCAGCACAGGAGACAGCTCAGTGTGTTCTGAGGGGCTTTTTGTCTCGCGTCCTCCATTCAGACACACCGCTGAGGTGAAGCTACATGCTCGTGCGTGATGGGAGGCTCAGCATGACATAACTAGCATGGTTTTCTTTTTCTTTTTTGTCTTATTTTCATGTTTTTGGTGTCCTTTATTTCTGTAGTTTTAATCTGACTCTTTTACAAAACAGGTACTAGCAGGATCCCTGGTACTTTAGTATTGCTTACTCTACTGAATGATACCATATTCATATACAGTAGTATTTACATGGTACTTTAAGCAATTGCACGGTATTACTATGTTGGTCCTTGTTGGTAAAAGATTTAGGCTTTACAATCAAAAGCTTTTGCAATAATAGCTGCTCAAACATTTGATATTAAGAATATTAACATTAATTTGACTATTATCTATATGCATACTATCTGAATATTATCAGAAACATTAGTTTTAAGGAGAAAATACTCAGCAATGCTGTCGACTTATGAATTTACTCATGGTTTGTCTTAAAGCATATTAAAAACACCACATATGTGACCCTGGACCACAAAACCAGTCGTAAGTCGCACGGGTATATTTTTAGCAACAGCCAACAATACATTGTATGGGTCAAAATGATCGATTTTTCTTTTATGCCAAAATCATTAGTATATTCAGTAAAGATCATGTTCCATTAAGATATTTTGTAAATTTCCTACCGTAAATATATATAAAAAAATATTTTTGTGAGTGGATGCAGCAAAATCGCGCAAAAAAAGACAGAAAACACGCCTAAAAAAACTCGCTCGCTGCTAAGTTTGGTATCGTTGTCAAGCTTAGATTTCCAGCTTTCGGTTTCATAACTCTCCACAACGTCATTAGAGCAGTAAGCCAATAGAGAGCGTTAAAACAAAACTTTCTCGTGTAAAAAAAAAACGTTTTCTTCCTAGCAACGGCCTGCTACAGCGCCTCTCATTGGCTGGCGACTTCTTCGCGTGCACAGTGTACACAATCCGCAATGGTTACGGTGCAAGCCATGGATTCTGAGATAGCGCGTTTGCTCAATTTAAACTTTAATGACAGCAATAATGTAACGAACATAGTAAATTATTTTTTCGCAAATGATTGGGAAGATGATACAGAATGTCCAGAGACCGGCTTGGCAAATAATATGCCCTGGAAGACGACGAATTCGATCAATGTGTGTTGTGTGGATCTCTTCAATTTTATATGTTCCTGGTGAAATGTGATGCGATCTGGGAAAAGCCACCACATGGTGAAATTTGACATAGCCTATTACAGGTTTTGATAATCTGTTTCCCAAATCTGTTTTTATTTCTTTCATTGATTAAAATGTCGATTTTTTCTCTCTCTCTGTGCGTGTTCTTAAAGAGAAAGTAAGACAGTCTTTTCAGCTTGCCACTATAAATCGCAGTTTTTCTGCACTAAACTTGTAAATTTTCCCAAGATATATTCAAAGAGGATAGACAAGATGTTATAGAATAATAATTTTATGAAAACCCAATTTTGACAAAAAACTGACATTCGATCTATTTTTAGACCTTATACTGAAACCGTGCAGCGCGACAGCCGATGGTTTTGACCAGATCGCATTACAAATAGGCTATTTTAATGAGATTTTTTGTGTGAATAAAGGTTTAGTTGTGGTAAATCAATGGTGTAAATTTTATTTATTTCCCTTCATTAGTAATATGCGTAGCTAAGGACTTCATTTGGACAACTTTAAAAGGCGATTTTCTCAATATTTAGATTTTTTGCCCCATCAGATTGCAGATTTTCAAAAGGTTGTATCTCGGCCAAATATTGACATATCCTAACAAACCATATATCAATGGAAAGCTTATTTATTCAGCGTTCATGTGATGTATAAATCTCAATTTAAGGAAAATGACCCATAAGACTGGTTTTGTGGTCCAGGGTCACATATAAACAACATTAAAAGCTTGATTTTCCCCACAGGGGGACTTTAATAGCCTTTGCTAAATGTATTTAATATACTCAAGCCCAGTTTCTTAAAGGCCCCCATAGTCAATAATTGTATCCCTTAAAACTCATCTTTGATCACCAAAATGTCATATATAAATGTTTTTTTCTTGACAAAAAAAAATCTTCATGCCTTAAAATAGCTTGAATGTAACTCTACACCCTTGCCTCGTTTAGTACAGACGGTTCTATGAATATGCAAATGAGCCCCGCCTCCGTCCACTCACTCACTCACTCACTCAGAGATCCACTCGTTGACAATCACACGTTGATCTGATTGGTTACAAGGTAGTTTGTGACGTCAGAAACACCAGCGATTTCAAACCGTGTCTTTGGTTCACTGCAGTTTTACAGAGAAAATACTCAGCAATGCTGTCGACTTATGAATTGGCACATGGTTTGTCTTAAAACATATTAAAAACACCACAGAGACATATAAACAACATTCAAATCTTCACCTCAGGGGGACTTTAAGAAAGACTTTTTCAGTTCCATAAAGATGTTTTTATTGCCTGTAAACAGAGTTGATAACCTGTGCCCACAGTGCATTTTGCGATTCATTCATATATTTGTCCTCGCTGTTTGAAGGCTTTTCTTTTTATGTGTCCTTCTCAAGGTGAGTCTCAATACGATGGGCAGATTCTAGCATTGGTGTAAAACGAATTCACCCATAAAGTATTGTAATATTTCATGTCATTTGTCAGCAGTGCTTTCTCTGCACTAGTGCGTCTTATCTGCGGCCAATCACAGCACACATCCATTCCGCCCCACATAAACCCCAATCTGTCTCTCAGCCTGAGGTCCTATCACTTTTTAGTGTGGCTTGAGTTATTTGTCCCGTCTCAGGCTCTTGTGGGTTTTTCAGGGATTCTTCACGCTTCTTTCTTTGCTATGCTGACAAATGTAGTTGGTTCATGTAAGGCCTTCCTCATCAAGCCAACAACAAAGCTTCAACTGCCTTAGCGCTGAAAAATTGGAAATGAATCCAAAGAAACGACACCCACTCACGGCGAACAACCGTCTCTCATTCTTTATCCTTTTTTGTCTTTATAGCTACACTCTGCGAGTGGTTGGCAACGGGATTAAAGCCCAGGCAGAAAACCCAGAAGTCAAAGTGAAGGAGGCCGACCCGGTGATCAATCAAGTCATTGATAAACTGAAGCACATCAATCAGGTGAGCCTCGCCAGGAAAAATACCATCAAATGAAACATTGAACAAGCTCCTTGATGTCCCACATGATCCCGTTTCATGTGTTGCTAGTGTTTCAGGCCAACAGATCAGAGCAGAACTCATTAGCTGCGCTCATGGATGTATGAAACTATGGCATTGTGTGCATAAAGCCTGTTAACACGGTTTGCAGTGCGTGTGTTCACTACTCACTGCTCCTAATGTGTGTGTGCACTAACTTGGATGGGTTAAATGCAGAGGACAAATTATGAGTATGGGTTACCATACTTGGCCTTCACACGCCAGTTTCACTAACACTTTTTTGCTGTTCAAAATGGTTCAGGAAAATTTTTCTAATTTTGGTTATATATATATATATATATATATATATATATATATATATATATATATATTGTGTGTGGTGTGTGTGTGTGTGGTGTGTGTGTGTGTGTGTGTGTGTGTGTGTGTGTGTGTGTGTGTGTGTGTGTGTGTGGTGTGTGTGTATATACGATTGAAAAAGTCAGAAAAATTCAGTTGTCAGGGTTCATGGACCTTTATTGCTATTCACTTTTTGCATCATTTTCTGGTGACTTTCAGATGTGGTTTTATGTATAGACATTCATATCCAATTCTCCTTTTTTTTCTGAATTATTAATCAATGGTTCCATTTACATGAATCCATATAGTGTTATTAAGAGTACCGTGATTAAACTGGAGTTCATGTAAACAGAATACTGTGACTGCTAATGTTAATTTGCTCATAATAAACCACAGTAACCTAACCATAATCACAGTAAAATATGTGTACTGTGGTTTTAATCACACTATTTGTGTTTAATCGAATGTTCATGTGCTAGTGCTGCAGATAGATGGTGTGTTCTGCTCATGGAGGGAGGACACACGTCCACCATTGGCATTACCAGCAATTTATGGAGCTGTTTATTTTATAAATGTCATCCCTCACATTATCTATTACTGTAATCTGTCATAGGATTTAACAGCAGCCTGTTTGATAAGCTATTCTGGACAGCAAATGTGTCTGAAAGGAGAGCTTGAACTACATTGTTCACATAATTTGGATCTATAGTGCATAAGCGTATGCACTATATACACGTTAGAGCCATCATGCAGTTTTAAGAGACTAGTTATGCATAAATATGCATAGCTCAAAGTTTTCCTACATAATGTCTGCCAATGGGGTAAAAAGTATATTTTTTTCTTGTTTTAAGCAAAATCATCATTTTTATGCTTTTTTTTCCAGAAAACAAAAGCTATTTAAAAGTCTTAATTAATTAAACATCTTATGCTATTTTGCTTCTCATGTTATCACGTACATTTAAGAATGTTTAGATATTTGGTACTGGAAAACAGGACACAAAGTACTACGTTTTCATGCATTTTCAATTACTTTTACATTTGGCAGATGCTTTTATTCAGAGTGATTTATATTGCATTAAGGTTATACAGTTTTTTCAGTTCATGCATTCCCTGTGAATTCAAACTGTGACCTTAGCATTGCTAGCGCCAGATACACCAAGGTCATGGATATGAATCTGAGAAAATACATGTTCTGATAAATTGCACACATTGAATACAATACAAGTCACTTTGGATACCAGTATCTGCCAAATGCATGAATGTAAATGCTTTTACCTGTCCTTTCTATGATTAAAATATCAGTTGCGCTTTTCAGTATGTCATTCAGAATAATTATTCAAAAGCTATAAAAAAAATCCTCTTTTGCACAGCTAAATAAACGTCACCATCTCACCTCCAGAGCCAAAAGTACTGATGTTCCCTGAACAAACAAACATCTGTGTTGATTTGATTATTATTGTAATCACTCTCAGTTTGGAGGACAGTAAAAGCTCAAACGCTGACTCACGCTTGAATGTTTTGCTTTAATTAATACGATTGAAGGCAAATTAGTTTATGCTTCTTTTCATATCCCTCTCTTTTTCAAAATAGCACGTCACCGCGGAACACTTAGAGACCAGAAAATCAATGAATACATATTTAAAAATCCATTTTCAGTCTTAACACGTTGGTGTTTGTTCTATCCCTGTTCCGCCCGCTGGCCAAATCAATGATGTTTTACCATCCTGACGCCTGATGGGGCCGTCCTACTGTAATAGATTCACTTTCTAAGACAATAGACATTTTGTCATAAGGTGTAATCACCTTCAAGTTCCTGAATTAAAAATTTTTATATCTGAACCGACTATTATACAGACAGATGTTCTGGTGGATTTTTTCACCTGTTTTATCGTCCACCAGCCGAAAGATGTTTTGATCGCTCAAAAAATATTTAGCCCTGAATTTAAGTGTTCATGTATTTGAATTGCAGAGAAAATTCCCATTCATTAGGATCAGATATAACATAAACAAAGTAATAAACTCAATGTGATGCATATTTGTCAGTCATGCATAAATGTAATGTAAAGGTTAATTTACTGAAACGAATCAGCTTCAATGATGTATGCTGTCGACAAATGCGTCCTCCGGTAGACGCAGCCTTCGAAATGAGACCGCTAAGGTCAAGATGATCCGCTGAAGATCAAACTGAGCGTCAGAATGGGGACGAAAGCTGATTTAAGTGACTGAATGTGGTTGTTGGTGCCAGACTAGTCTGAGTATTTCAGAATCTGCTGATCTACTGGGATTTTCACACCAGGGTTTACAGAGAATGGTCTGAAACAGAAAAAATATCCAGTGAGAATGCCTTGTTGATGTCAGAGGAGAATGGACAGACTGCCAACAGTAACTCAAATAACCACTCGCTACAACGAAGGTCTGCAGAAGAGCATCTCTGAACACGTCAAAGCTTGAAGCAGAAGAGCTATATCAACAGAACACACACCGGTGTCTCTCCTGTCAGATGAGAACAGCAAACTGAGGCTACAATTCACACACACTCACCAAAACTGGACAATAGAAGATTGGAAAACATTGCCTGGTCTGATGAGTCTTGATTTCTGCTGCAACATTCAGATTGTAGGGTCAGAGTTTGGTGTAAACCACACTAAAGCATTGATCTATCCTGGCTTGTATCAGTGGTTCAGGCTGATGGAGCTGTAAAGGTGTGGAGGATATTTTATAAGCACACTTTGGTCCTCAGTTGAGCATCATTTAAACTCCACAGCCGATCTGAGTATTGTTGCTGACCGTATCCATCCCTTTATGACCACAGTGTTCCCGTCTTCTGATGGCTACCAGCAGGATAACACACGTGCCTCAAAGCTCAAATCCTCTCAAACTGGATTCTTGAACATGACAATGAGTTCAGTAAACTCAAATGATCTCCACAGTCACCAGATCTCAATCCAGTAGAGCAGTGTTGAGATGTGGTGGAACAGGAGATTCTCATCATGGATATCGAGCTGATAAATCTGCAGCAACTGTGTGATGCTAACATGACAATATGGAGCAAAATCTCAGAGGAATGTTTCCAGCATCTTGTTGAATCTCTGCCATGAAGAATTAATGCAGTTCTGAAGGCATAAGGGGATCCAACTCAGTCCTAGCAAGGTGAACCTAAAAAAGTGTCCGCTTAGTGTATATTCATCATCAATAAATCCAATTTGTTTCAATCTCAGTACAATTGACTAATTGATTTTTGATCCACAGCTAAACATGCTCATACTTTTTAACTGAATAAATGTAATTTATTTATGATTTATTTACAGATTTATGCTTCTAAGCAATTTGAATAAATGCATTTTGAAAATATGATTATTTAATTAAAATCAAACAGATGTATTTTTTACAGTAATAATGAACTATTCCATAATTGTTGGAGTGCAGGAATATTACCTGTTTATGCATCACATTAACATTTTTTTAGATGTGTTGAAAACTGTGTAATCCAAACGAGTAGAAATATTATATAAAATTCAAATACATCAATCTTAAATTTAGGCCTATTTTTATTTATCTATTTATTTTTGAGTGAAAGAAGTCAAAATACAAATGTTTTACTTAAAGTCATCAAATTGAACGGGGATAAAAACAAAGTATTTCAATATCGAAAAAGGAGTAAGATCTAAATTACATCAGCCTTAAGGAGAAGGTCTTTCTTGTTATTTTTAATACTTAATCTCTTCCATCTCACCGTATATATCTTGAGACATGATGGTTGTGAGGTGTTGATGGGAAAAAAGAGGGATATATCAGGATTGAAAGAGACCTTTAGAGAAGGCCTTTCAGAAGTTTCCTCACAGCAGGTTCTCTCCAGCACTTCAGTCTTTCTGCGTGGAATCACAATCATTTCGTGGCCTGGGGTGCCTTCTTCATCTCTGATAAGATGACAAAGTGTGCTCCTCAATGATGATGATGATAAGCGGAACACGGAGAGGATATTTGCTGGGATTCTCAGCGTGAAGCCACTGGTCCTCAGAGAGATCTCTGGTGGACGTTCAGCGGGACTCTTGGCACATGATGTCCAGAGCAATTTGGCCCTTGATGAGGGAGTCTGAGAAACCTCCTCCTGTTGTGGAAATGGACCAGTCGGGCGGGACGCTATGACTTTAAATGTGATGATATCCGATTATGTGCCAGTGGAATTGAACATTTTGGACATGAATTGGACATTTTACTGACCTTTACTAGAATGTGAGCCGTTGACTGAATGAAAAACTCATTCAGGAGAGCAGTGTGAGGCGTCTTCAGCAGATCAGACGTTCATTGGTGTAAAAAAAGTAATGTACTCTTTATCAGAAGCACTTTGACATTGATTTTGGACATGTACCATAGTACTACCCAAGGTTAATATAGTTACCTTAAACTAAAACAATAAAAAATAGTTACTTGAAATACAATAATAAATGTACCACAGAAATTATATACCATCACTGTACCATAGTATCACCACCACAGTACTTTTCAAAAAACTAACAAACAACAACAACAACAAAAAACAATAACAAAATGGAAAGCAGCCTGGTACTACAATCGTATGTTGGACACGTACCATAGTAGTACTATGACACTTTGGAAGTACTTTGCAGTACCATATAAATACAATAGTACATGGTACAACGGTACATCAGTACATCATCACCACAGTATTTTTTTGTAAAAGAAAACAAGACTTATAAGTACTTTCATAGGGTATTCACTATTTTTTTTAATGGAAAACACATATTAAAAGTGCCATGGTACTACCATGATAATTTGAAAGTACCGTGGTAAAAACCATTACAGTGTAATAGTGTATTTCAGAGCAACATATTTTTTTAATACTCATAATACTGTGGGATTACCATAGTACATTGTCAAAACATAAAAAAACAAACATTATATTACCATTATATGGTAGTGTGTCCCTTTTTTCCAGGGCAGACTCCATGCAGAATCAATGAGTGAATGCAGTGGGATTATGGTGTCAATATTCTGGGCTAACCATTACCCATGATACCGAGCGGCCCAAAGCCGACACAAGCTTTCAATACAACTTGCCTGTGGCAGAAAGCCACCCTGCAGCTTCTGTGTGCCCAGAGCATCAGGCTAATGAGCTTCTCTCCTTCAGCTCAGCCCACGGACTCAGGAAGAGAAGCCCATGGTCACAGCATTGTGTCGAAGACGTGTTCTTCTAATGCACGCCTTTAGTTTCGATCCAGAAGGAGTGATTTCAGTGGCAGTGCTTTTTACTTTACTTCTTAAAGGTGTAGTGTGCTATTTCTTTGATGTGAAAATCATGATGTTAAAAGTCCACTTAAGGGCCAGCAGAAAGTTTTGACTGAGTGGAAGAACTTAAATTGTGTTGAATTGGATGAATTTGTTAGCCTTTGTAAAACTCCCCTTAATAAGTTTTTTTCAGCTACAACTCTTCTAATACAACTCTTCTAATTGTCAATTAGTTTAACTTGATGTACTAAAATAGCTGACTCTAAAACTGACATAAAAATTAATAACTATATAGACATATTGGAACATATTGAAGACATACAGTATCTGTAAAGTGACATATTTGCAAGAGAAAAGGCATATTCAACATCATAATGTTGATTTTATCCACCAGAAAAAGACTGGAAACCTGTTTGGTGTCGTTATTTTTTTTATTTTTTTTGCAGTTCCATTTCTTGCCACTAATGTGAAATGACACACTTCAACTTTAAAAATAGTTTTGGTGTATTGTTACTTTTGAATTTTGCAGTGAATCGCAATGCAAGTCATGCCCTCTCTGTCTGTGTATCTTCTCGTCTGTCTGCGTCTCTTTCTTTATGTCTCGCTTTCTTTCTGAGACTCCTCGTTCTTCATGTTCTGCTTCTTATTGTCTCTCACATCCCTCTCGTTTATGAAAGTGGGAAAACTATACCTCGGAGGGCTTGAATGCATTGAGTCTGATCTGCATCTTAATTTAGCATCTTAGAGTTCCCAGCATGCCGAGCAGAGGCTGAGGACGTCTCTGTTGACCTGTACTGATCCACACCATCTGTGATGTGTCACTGCAGCGGATCCATAGAGCTGGGTGTCAATGATAGAATCAGATATACAGTGTGTTTGCTTTCATATGGCTGTGAGGGAGCAAACATTAATGTGTGAGCCGTCAGCTGTGGATAAGTGTCTACCATTGATTCTAACAGACATCTAACAATGTCTGTGTGTGTCTAACTATATATAGGTCTATAAGTATAATTGCAGGATACAGGGATACAGGGCAGTGCACATTGTAAAGTTTGCTGTTAAAACTGATTTTTTTCGGAAAACCAATATGAAGTAATTTACACATTTTCTCTCATTTAAAATAAACAAGTGCAAATGTCAGAATTATCATATACGTCTAAATGATTCTATAATATAATCGTTCTGCCATTTATATTCCAATCATTATTCCTGGTCAGAGGTTTATGTAAATAGTTAGTTTATATGTAATTGCGCTTTCAATATTTCTTCTATAATGCTAACACCGTAGATTGAACTGTTTTTTTCTGTTTTTTTTTTCTTTTCTGACTGTAGACCTTAAAGAAGAGCAGCATTTTCACACCCCTTGAAACTTAATGGAAAGTTTTCCCAGCTTCTCAATGTAATTTCCCGCATAATAGCTGGCTAATTTATTATTTCGTGCATGCATCACGGTTTCTCTTCTGGACTGGAGACTATTCAGAAAATGAGTTCAGCAAAGTTAGAGCTGTCAAGAAACTCAGACAAGTGGACGCGCCGATAACTGCTCTCATTTATATGTAAATGGCAATGGTAACCAATCAATTTCTCTCATTTGAATGAAGACTCTTGCCCTTGTGTGGAACCATTGATTTAACTCCAGCTCTGGTCAAAGACACCTCCTGAAAACTCACGATTCAGCGCAGTAGCTTTGCAAAGAGATTTACCTCGGCTAAGTGTTGTCAACATGATCCGTTTTGCATTATATGGACTTCTGTCTTTATGTCTGGCTTCCGCTTTGTTTCTGTTCATGCAAGGTTAAACACTCAGTCAAATGAGTTAAATAGGTTGCAAAAGATTCATTGGTGATGGTGCCATTAATTTACTGAAGGTGCCAATAGCGATTCGAATGAATTGTTTTTGAGTAAATCTTTTAAGAGAACAAATCAATCAATAAATCACATGCCTTGAAACGCCTTGAAATGTGTTGACGTAATTTCCACTGAAACAGGAAGACAGGGCGGGACATGTTGAGCTCAGTAAAGATTCAGTTTCTTCTCCATATCGCTTTAAAATACAGCATTCAGCAGAATCCAAATGTTCTGATATGTTTTCTGTTTTGCGCCGACTCGATCATATGATCAGCTCAGTGTATCGTGTCTCTGGACCGGAGCTGTGGAAGTTTGCCTGAAACCAGACTTCATTCGCCCCAATGGAAAGCATATTTACACTGTCTGAATCGTTCCCTATCCCTATATAGTGCACTATGTGCCATGTAGAAAACAATAAATGTGTGAACAAGTGACTGATTTCAGCCGCAGTTTCAATGTCTGTTTATAATGTAAGGGGGCGGAGCTTCAGATCCTAGAGAGCATTTGATTGGACAGAAAATCTGAAGAGAAGCTGAAGTGCAGAGTGATGTCATGAAAATCATTGATCCATATTGGTGGAAATGGTAGACTAAGTTTTGAATGCTAATATCTTCTAAATGCGAATTTTGTAGTTGTTTTGGAGCACACTAGCTTATAGATAACCTTAATGCTAACATATCCATACTAAAAGCCAAAAAAAATTTGATTTCATGGGGACTTTGTAGACACTTGCTGAATTCAGAATAGCATACTATCATTATACTGGTATTCCTGACATACAATTAGAAGAGTAATATTCTGAACTCAGCCAATGATTCCTAAAACATAAAATATGCTAATTTATCGCAAACTACTGTTTTAATTGTGTAAAATGAGGAAACGATTAGGTAATGAATCGGTGAACAAATCTTTTTTCAGTGAACCGATTCAAAGACTTGAGTCACTACTGCTGCTATTGCTGATTGCGTCATGAAAAATGCCTTTTTTAATTTAGTCACTATAAGTAAAAATGTCTGCTAAATAAATACATGCAACTGTAAAGGTGGAAAAACAGAAAGTATGTGTTGTGAAATAAAGTTTAGTTCAAGAAATTTTGAATTTTGAAAAGAAATTTTGTTCAAAGGACAAATTAAATTGACCAAAAGTGACATAAAGACGTTTATGATGTTACAAACAATTTTATTTTAAATAAATGCATCACAGCTTCTGTTTTTGTTTTTGATAATAATCATAAATGTTTCTTGAGCATCAAATCAGCATATTAAAATGATTTGTGAAGGATCATGTGACACTGAAGACTGGAATAATGCTGAAAATTCAGCTTTGATCACAGGAATAAATTACATCTGACTATATAATCACAAAGAAAACAGTTATTATAATTGTAGTAATATTTCACAATATTACCGTTTTTACAGTATTTCTGATCAAATGAATGGTGAGCATCTTAATTCTCAATTGTATCCATTTGTTTCTTATCTACGATACAACCAATAATTCTCTTTTCTTTCATCGTATGCATTTCAGATCATCATAACAGTGTTTCTGCATTGAAATAACTCTTCAACGTCCCGTCACCCACAGGTTGAATTATTCACCGATCATTGACATGCAGCGTCACCAGCCTGTTTGTTGGTGAATTATTGATAGCTGCCCATTTGGAGTTCAAAGCCTTAGCAGTGAAACATGTTCCCCTCTTCCACAGTCCCTCCGCACGCAAATCCAAACAAATCTTCATTTGCGATACGTCTCACGCGCTTCAGTGCACACAGAGAAAAGCAATTAAGATGTCAGAGCATGTCAGGCTTGAGGCGGATACAAGATCGTGCTTGATGCTTCATGCTAGTTAGCGGAGAAGCCTGCAGGAGCACCTCATGAGACCTGGGTCAAAGTTCACACAAGGGTCCTTAAGCTTGTGTTGAATGAGGTACTTGTGAACGTTTGAATGATCGCTGTGGGTTTAACTAGGTCACCATCCAATCAAATTGATTGAGAGTTAATTTCAGAGCACGGACTCTTGATGTGTGCGACAGCCTCTTTGTTTGCTTTGTGTGTGGTTTTGGTTTCCATGGAGACAATCACCAGATCTATCTATCTATCCATCCATCCATCCATCCATCCATCCATCCATCCATCCATCCATCCATCCATCCATCCATCCATCCATCCCAAACTTTCTAATAAGCCATCATTCAAGATTACATTTACAAACTTTGCTTATATAATAAATATATACTATATGATTTATATTCACTGAATTTCAGTTCATTTTAATTGTACTTCGTTCCAAATTCGAATTTATTTATTAATTATTAGTTCATTGATTAACTCATTTTAATGAGGTAAACAAACCTTACTAATTCCTTTGTGTCTAGTTATTTATTTTAGTAAGTAACAACACTATGAAAAGCATTCCAGTCCTGCAATGCCCATCCAACAGTTAGTCTCAATTTTTCACATAAATATGTATAGTATGAGAGTTCAGGTTTGTAATGATGTCAGGTTTGTGATGTGTCAGGTATGACATGCAGTCTAAATTATTACCAAAACTCATGTGAATACACAAACATACAGGCTATTGCATCATATTTGCCTTTATATTTGAATACTTACATATTAAGTTATTATGCATTAAAATGTTTACAAATACGTTCACTCCTACTGAACTAATTCAATAATGTTTCTTGTTGAATTTTAACTGCAAACATATGCAAATGTTGCAAACAGAATGGCCCGAAATCCTGGGACCGAAAGCTCATGTTCACACCACAAACTGCAGTCTCTGCTTCTGATTCTGTGCTCACATTCAATTTCTCAGTGATTTTGACCTTTCAGATGTGACCCATATTAGGGATGTGCAAAACTACCCAACTAAGGAAGCCCAGTATAATTAGACTGGCTTTGGGTTCACCTGACCCGGATCGGATGTTTTTCTCAGGAGGCGATTACATAAGATGTGTTCTTGTGTTGAAAACAGATATAAGGATCTCAGTGGAACTGAGGAGAAGCAGGGACTGTTTTAACCTCTGCTTCACGTCTGGGTTTATTTCGCGATAATGAGTGGCTGACTGAGTATTACACACTTTAGTGTGTGTGTGTGTGTGTGTGTGTGTGTGTGTGTGTGTGTGTGTGTGTGTGTGTGTGTGTGTGTGTGTGTGTGTGTGTGTGTGTGTGTGTGTGTGTGTGTGTGTGTGTGTGTGTGTGTGTGTGTGTGAGCATGAGCATACAGTATGCCTCTGTTTTCGAAGAGAGAAAGCATGCATGCAAGAGAAAAATAAAACAACAACAAAGGTCAATGAGAGACTATAAGCAATTGAGAAATAGATTCAGAAGAATAAAAGCGAGCAGGCTGAAGAAAAAGAGCAGGACAGATGTGTCAGGTCACAGGTGAGCGGAGTGAGCGATCTTTCTCTGGCTGCTTACCCCTGTTCATTTATTCGGGATCAATTTTATTGAGTTTCATCAAGTGAGCGCCGAGCTGCCCGAGACGATGGCTTGGCACAGTCGGCTGGATGGCAGATGCTGGACTCTGATTGGCTGCTGGGCCGTTCCACGGACGCCCATGCTGACAGAACATTGGCTTGGGTTTGAGAAGTCCTGGAACTGAAGCAGAGATAACCAGGTCTGTATGGACCACAATCGGTTTCCACAGAAACAGACACACACATGATTAAACTGAGCTCAACATGGTGTCTCAGTATGGTCTTTACCATGAAAACATAGCATGGTATTCTTTAAAGTAGCCTACAATGGCATATAGGCCATATATTAATATGAAGATTGCATACTCATATACCACCATGGTATTTCGGTAACGCTTCCTTTTACAGTACAGTACTTACAGTGTACTTACAGTGTATTTACCTAGAAAGTACTGGGTAGTATAAGGTAAAAACATGGGTCAGGGGTAGGTTCAAGGTTAGTACCTAGTTATTACCCAGTAATTGTAATTACTCAAATAAGTACTGAGTATGTACATGGGTAACTGGACTGTAAAAGGAAGCGTTAACGGTATTTCAGACATGGGTATTCTCCATGCAATTCCAATACAATGGTATAGTACCATAGTTTTACCATGGTACAACCAACAGCATTTTTTTTTTTTTTTTGGAAGAGAAACTATATGCATACCTTGTAAGTTTCTACAAAGTGCACTCAGGCTTCACATAATTATGAAAACACTCATGAATGACCTCTGTGTCTGAATTTCTCTCTGTTCGCATTGGGATTCATGCGGCTGTGTGACTGTTTATGTGCTTATTAGACTGCTGATGGTGATTTGTACACACCGCGGACACATTGACGGTCAATATGACCTTTTCTCTCAGGACTAGCGCCGATGATGGGACTGTGAGCCCAGAAATGTGAAAGAAATGTGTGTTTGTGTCCCGTGAGGTAAATAAGGGGCAGACAGCTGTCTTCAGTCAATCAGAGTTACATGACCTTGTGTTTAGGACACAGGGAACACCATCTGGAGTCCCTCTAAACAACAAGATACTTCCATATTATGAAGAATTAGCCTTAAAGATATAGTTCACTGTTATCTAATTACTCTCATGTCAGCATTACATGTATTATTTTGAATTAATTCTGAACAAGCAGTTCAAGATTTTCAGTGAATAACTACTTACATGTTCAGTATGTTCCTCACAGTTACCATGTGACTTCAGAAGACTTGGATTATAGCGCACGGATCAGTTGAACTACTGTAATGATGGATCTTGTTATTTTGATGGCCACAGTCCTCATGCATGAAAAGAGTGGTCAGGATATGTTTCAGGATGATAAAGAAACGAGGTGAGGTGTGAGTAAATAATGACTAATTATATTTTTTGGGTGAACAATTCCTTTGGGAATAGGTACAGTCTATCATGCACAAATGGCGTGATGTTTATAGTTGATGGTTAGATTAATGGTTATTATTTTTTATATAAGAATATTTGGTCCACTCTTTATATTAAGGGTGCTTTCACACCTGGATCGATTGGAGACGTTGTTCCGAAACAAAGGGGCGTTTCCCTTTTGGCCCGGTTCGTTTGGTCATATGGGAACACAACAATCGCACTCTGAATCGGAACAAAACAACCGAGCCGAGACCGACTAGAAGAGGTGGTCTCGGCTCGATTCCATACGAACCCTGGAGCGGTTCGTTTGTAGTGAGAAAACAACCGACCCACGAATCGGAACAAATCAATATGTAGCCTGGCAACAGACGCCAATATCAGCTGATTTGTTGCGGGGGGAGACACGTGCGTATTAATGCGTAGGCTACTCTAGCACACACACACGCAAGGTCTCTCGCGCTCTCCTTCTCTTTGTCGTGCGCGCGTGTAATTCCTAGCAGCTACTCTAGCACACACACGCATGGTCTCTCGCTCTCTCTCTCTCCCTCTCGGACGTCTGGTCACCCTATGTGTGTAGTGTCCAATGGACACTACACACATAAACATCCGGGAGATGTGTTCTTCCGACCAAATATCTGAGGCATTTCACCTCTTCGTAGCACCAAGTCAACCCGCGATTCATTTAGTGTTAGGCTACTGTTGTCATGGCGATGTCCCTCAATGAAATGTGCGACCTGCACGCATGAGGTAGTGACGTAATGGCGTAAGGAAAGCTCTGGAAGGGTGCGCGATTTGGAACGCTTTACAACAGTGTGGTGTGAACAGAGTGACATATTAAATTGATTCGGAACAAAGTATTCTGTTTCGGATCTGTTCCGGAACAAAACAAATCGATCCAGGTGTGAAAGCACCCTTAGTGGCTTTAAGTACTATGTACGTACATTGAAATTAATAATGGACTTATTGTGTACATAGTTGTTTTTACATTGTACGTATATTTTGAAAATACCTGCATGTAATTACAGCTGTAATTACATTTGTAATTACACAGTTGACTCTTCCCTTACACCTTAACCCAACCTTAAACCGACCCGTACCAACACACACCTGACCCTAACCTCACCCGTATCACTCCTCAATAGCAGCACAAGTGTTTTACAATACCACATCAACACAATAACTACATTGTACTTACATCGAAAAATAAGTACATAGTACTTAAAGCCACTTAATATAAAGTGGGACCGAATATTTTTTTATATATTGTGTACAGTGGTTTGGAAACAAAAATTGAGCATGGTGTGACTAAGAACTAGCCGGGTATGAAATAAAGAATTGTTGTAAATAATTACAATGTTCTGAATCTTAAACACTGTTTCCCAACTAGCCCCGCCCACCGTGAGATCTGATTGGTCTAAAATCCCTCCACTAGTCGGACATGAAACATTTCATGCTGTTATTGATTGATTGTGTTACATTATGAACCATGCATACTCTTCAAATGCCTCTTTTTTTATCATCCAGTTTAATCCTCCTGCGTCTGTATGAATTTGATAGAACTTGTTGATTCACACGCCATTTAGTCAGAGGTCCAGTAAACTTTGTTTGGGAACTTTCACACAGTGAAAAGAACCTTAAAAAAAGCAAACGACAGTCGTTTCATCAGATACCATTTCAGTCTAAACAAATCAGGCTCAAAATAACAGTGCTGCCGCGTTTAGAGAACATTTAACATTCCGGCTCGGTATTTCCAAATATGACTGAGTCCGTCTTGTTAGCGAAGCCGCTTTAAAGACATCTGCACATCTGAAAATGTCTCTGCTATTTATTTGTGTACCAGGATGCTTTTATGGTGTTTACCTCCTCTGTTGCCATTTAGATTTAGTGGGGCTATTTTTCACAAATCATAAATGTTTAATGACACATTTACGGGAGCAGGGAAAGCTTATCGACTGTGACATTAATCTGATTTTTTTTTTATCAGTTTGTTGCTCATATCCAGTAAAAGCTTTTTTCCCCTTGCATTTTAGAAAATGAGTTACAGAACTTGCAATCTGTGCATTTTAACTTTTTAAATACATTGATTGTCTGTAGTTTGAAACCTATGACCATAATCTTTCATCAAACGCATGGCATAATGCATATTTTCCCACCAAATTACATTAAATGGAAAAACCCAACGTGTTCACTAATCATCATCATTATTATCATTATTATTAAGCCTACAGACCATGATGAATTCCTAAATTAAGTTTTACAAATATACTTAGTTTACAATTTAAATAATATAGCACTTTTTATCTCATTATAGTAATGAAAATCCATGTTCTTTCATCCAAAAAGTTGGGGTCAAATGGACATTCTTGACAGTTTTCATGAGATTCATGACTTTTGATATCACATCATATTTTTAACATTATTTATGGTTACATTTATTATTTTTATCAATGAAAAAAAAAGTTTTATTATATAAAGTTCACTCATACAGATCTTGAATCGCAATAACCCCTCATAACATATCCATACAAATACTTTTCAATCCCACATATGCAGAATCTATTAATTTGTTTCTGGATTCCTCGTTGTGTTTCTTCCACAGCTGTTTAATTCGAACATCTCCAGAAAACCTCCCGAAAAGTTCTTGATCCCTCCGTTCCCAGAGCGGCCATCAGTTTCGTGTGCTGTCAGCCCTGTTTCGCCGGTGGCCTGTATTGTATTTTGCGGTGTGTTGTGAGGTCACGCCTGCATGGCGTCCCAGGAGGTGCATCTACTTCCTTTACAAATCAGCCTAATCCTGGAGGCGTCCCGTTCCGCTAGTGTTTGCCCCGAGGTGTCGCTAGATAAGCAGCCAGGAGTCCCGGGCTTCGACGTTGTTAATTACACAAGAGAATACAGCGAGATTTCATCAGATATGCAGAAAAGGGGGGCGATGTTGTGGGCTTTAAAATCGTGTCTCTCCAGCTGTTGTTTGCTGTCAAAGGTGGGGCTGGGACAAGACAGATAGCGGCCTCCGAGACCCTGAGTGATTTAGGAGATACGTGACTGTGTTTGACACACCAGAAAGGCCCTGTTTGCTTGCATTAGTGCTTATGTAAAGGGAACCTCAGTCTCAAGCTTATCTATGTGTGATGGTCATACTGGTCTAATGCATCATACCTGCATGAATGCTCATGGAGACGAGATAACGCACAGATTATGACTCAAACTCATGGTTTACTGGGCTGTGGTCGCGTTTTATATTATTCTATTACTCTCAGACATAAATGCGGATAGATCAGCACACACATTGTAAGGAAATAATGTTCCAGCAGCATTAGCAGAACACCCAAAGCATCTCTCAGTGGGAAGGATGTGAATCATCAAGAACTACAGTTTATACTGGCACTAATTGATTTATGACATTTGATTTGCCAGTGGTTATACTGGAAAGTGTGCTTTTTTCTACTTATGCAGTCAAAACTCTGTGATATATGCAGTGCTGTAAATGCACTGTAAAAAGTGGTAATGTTAAAGAACTATTTCTACCTGATCTTAACCTTAAATTTCGTTTTGTTTGTGTAATATATTTAGGTTGATTCAGTTAAATAAAATAAATAATTTGAATAAAATCAATTAGTTTAGATGTTACCACATGAACCACCATTTTTAGATTACCATATATTACTTTACCATTGTCATGCAAATGAGTCAAGTTTTGGCCTTGCATGGCAGTAGATAGATCATAACGTCACCATTCTTTCTTCAGCATAAATATCAGGGAATTACGAAGATGTGATTTCCAGGCCTGGATATGTAATGGATAGTACATTAAAAAAAAAAAATTGTAAAAGTTAATGACAAGTCACAGAAACCTCTACAGTAAATATACTTTTTAATGTAGTTATTCTAATGTATTTCCCCCCCCCCCCGGATATACTCTGCTAAATTATTTTTAAAAATCCTTATCCTAATCATGACAATTCACGGGTGAGAAAATAACCCTGATAAATAGTTACATTGGAGTAAATGTAAAAGAAGTAAAATCGCACACGAATGGCGTCTCAAATGATTTGCACAGAAATATGTGAGTGTGAATCACAAATGAGGCAGAATGAATTCTGCATTAAAACAATAAAAAAGTACCGGCTTTCATGCAAGCAAACATTTAGTTGCTGATTGCGGGATGCAACCATTATTGCAATGTGTGTTGATACATTAATAGATCAATTCTTCAAACCCTTCTTGTAAAAGGAAAAACCTTGACAATAAGATAAAACGATCGGTGTTTCATCCATTCATTCAGAGCCTTCAGGGAATCTCATGCAACTGTGGTGGGAGTTTTAATTGGCCAGTTGCATTGCAGCAAAATCTCCAAGTGCACCTCGTACCGGAATCTTCATATGTGCGCACGGCAAGGTGCACGGCGTCTTCAGAGAGCTCTTTGGCTTAGCTAATGGGGTTATTGATCATTTTGACACAGCCGACATTTCTATAAGCCCCATGAAAGGCCTGCTCAAAGTGTAGCGCATCACAACCGGAATGCATTTAGATTACTTCATTGCGGCTCTGAGCGGCCAGTGCCGGCAGAAGATAGCATTCTCAAACGTCCCATCATTGCTGGCCTTTAAAGGACACTTTTTTAAAATATTATTCACAAAACTCTTTATGCTGCTGCTCTTTTCCCCCAGCCCTGGTGCCAGATTGCCCGTGAGCTTTGGCTTCGGTGCAGAAAAATCCCATTGGCCGAACTGATGAGGTGCCGGCGAGGAAATTCAAGCTCTTCAGAGAAGTAATGAAGCAATCTGAATGTCATCTCTATATTGGCTTTAGAGGTTATGGAGAACTGTCCCACAGAAAGCCCATGGCCACTGGCTAGAGTTTAGTTCTCTAGTGCTGGTTTATTGTGCTTTATATTGAATTAGCTAATGTCAATAAAACATATTTAAAGCTGTAGCCTTATATTGGTTACACTTTCGTACAACACTAAAATACTAAAATAAAGAATTACGAATGTGACACACACAAGGTTGCTTGCAAAAGTGGATCTTGACTGTCATTATCGGATTAGGGCTCTGGTTTTTTAAACATTAAATCATGTAAATTACCATAATAGGGGCCCTTTAATTGTTGGTTATAGTTGGTTGGATGGTTTATACATTAATTCATTCATTCAAATGGATTGATGCTTGGTTGTTTGCTTTTGTTTGAATCGTATGTATATATTGTTATTTGAAATCTAATTTAAATCTGATTTTCAGATCAGCTCAGATTTGAAAGATTTCTTTAGACATTCAGGTTGTGATTCGCACATTGTTTGCAAAACTACATGCCTTTTGAAATCGAGTTCATGGAAATGTGTTTCAGTTTGATCAAGCGACCTTCTGAACCACATCATAAAGCTATAATGCACATAAGAAGGCAACAAATGTCCAGCTTTCTGTCATCTTTCTCCCTTCTGTCTGCATGTTGTAGAGGAAAAGTCTCTTGGCAGCGCGTTCTTCGTTTCTACACACGTCCTGAACACACAATCCGATTTAATCTCTCAGTGTGAACAGTCAGTCCTAAAGACTGGATTTGGAAAAGCAAATCATCTATTGAGTTACGATTTGATGTAATGTTGTGCCAAAACTGAATGTTTCTCTCTCAGTGCCAAGTTGATATGTCGTCACATATCAGTCAAACGTGCTTCTGGATGGATATGAGCCGTTCTGCACTATTCTGTATTCTATATACTTTGCAATACATGTCATCATTTATCACTTGTAATGCAGCACTTCTAAAACCTAAACGTGTCAGTGTAAAAAACCTAAAGTGAAAATACCCAGCATGCATTCAATTTGCATATTTTACTGCACAGATACATTTCATCACATACATATAAGTGATAATTAACAGCCAGCCAGTCAGAAACTCAAAATAAACCCTGATATGGTGATCAAGACCATGATGTGAAATGTGGAATTAACAAAAAAAATGAATGGAGGTAAAATATTAATTTAAACTGTCAGGAAAAAAACTAAAACGTAATAAAGGTTCAGTAACCTAAAAGTCCAGATCAACCTGTTAATGTTTATTTATCGTTACGAATTGTCTAAATGTACATTATTCTGACAAAATTCGACTTAACTAAAAAATAAATGCATGGTCATGAAATATGATGATTTATGATTTTATACTGATTTACTGTATATAAAGTATCCAAAATAAATGCAACAAAAAATGGTATTGGGTCTTATTAGAGGAGATGATGATTACCAGGCTCTGTTGACTATAGTCATTTATAGTCATATAGTCAGTTAACTATAGCTGACTATATCATATATGATCATTTGTGTCAAAATGAAGAGATAATCTAAACAGCCCCTTCAGTGATCCCAGAAAACATGTTGCTAGGAGTTTATAACCAGTGTTTTATTCCACCTATTAATATCTCCCTCTAAAACTAATATAAAACTGAATCAAATCCTGCAACTGACCTTTACTTTTGTATAGTGTAGTTCTTGAGATCATTCTGAACTCTCTCGACCTTGCTTCACGTAGAACAAATCAATGTACCTGCGGCCAGCATCATAATTACGGCTCTGACGAAGCGCTTTCATTTACTGAAGCAGGGCTAATAGGCTTTTCAGACTGTACGATAAATCAGCCGTCAGCCACGTCAGACCCAAGCTCTCCCAAAGCTGCCCGCCACAATCAACCTCTGTCAAATAAAAGCCGCTTTGTTTCGTGCCTTGGGGAAACGGGCCGAGATTAGGTCTTTGATTGACACGCGTTGGGTCAAAAGGTGCTCTCGTGTTGTTGGATTGCAAAAACAATTATATATATATCACACCCGATCTGTGCTCTTATTAAAAGCAAACTCCATGTTGAGATATTCATGCTGATATATAGCCTCCAAAGTCAATTCAAAAGGTTTTTCATAATGCTCCTCAATAATTTATTGCACTAAAATAAGACAAACGTTTATGCATTCTCCCGTCACTGGTTTGGCAAACGTTTCTTAGTGCAGCTGTGTTTAGCTTCGGTCTGTTCTCATGAAGAATAAAGACTAATAAATAAAGGGATTTTTGTGTGTTATTAGAAATTATAAATCAATTTTGAATGCCAAATAAACATTTAGTAATGAATGTCGCGTTTGGTTGAAGGGGAAACAGATTATCTTGTTATAAGATGGTTTGCAGAATGTGAGGAGATGCGTCTGGTCGAAAGGCCTTTATTAGGCATGCTTAATGCTCAACAGTTGCTCGTTCAGGGCTCAGGGAACTTAATGAAGATCTCAGTTATGTTTATTTGAAGTAACAAGCATGTCTCAGATGTTTCTCCTAAATGTCTTAGAGAAATAAAAATAGGCAGCTCAGTTGATTTAGTTTTGAATCAATTTGATGAGTTCATATTGAGATATCTGACTTTGGACTTTAGACATTGTTGAAATCTCAAAGATAAGGCATTAAAGGATTAGTTCACTTTAAAAAAAACTTTTGCTGATAATTTACTCACCCCCATGTCATCCAAGATGTCCATGTCTTTCTTTCTTCAGTCGAACATAAATTAAGGTTTTTGATGAAAACATTCCAGGATTTTTCTATCTTAACAAATCTTTTTTCGAGTCATTTCGTTCATTCAACGATCGAAATGAACGAAATGACTCGAAAAAAGATTCGTTCATTTTGATGAACGAGTTCGAACAGGAGAGTCACGAACGCGCATCACAGAACAGAGCAAGGCGAGCATTTGTGCTTATAAAACTTATTTATTTTTGAAATGACGGATCGTTTTGCTAGATAAGACCCTTATTCATCGTCTGGTGTCGTTTAAAGCCCTTTGAAGCTGCACTGAAACTGTCATTTGGACCTTGAACCGTTTGGGTCCCATTGAAGTCCATTATATGGAGAAAATCCTGGAATGTTTTCATCAAAAACCTTCATTTCTTTTCGACTGAAGAAAGAAAGACATGGACATCTTGGATGACATGGGGGTGAGTCAATTATCAGCAAACGTTTTTTTAAAAGTGAACTAATCCTTTAATGCACTTTTTTTGTCAGCGATAGCTAATCATTGTAATATTAGCAGGAATTGAAAAGACAAACAATTGCAATCACTGCAAACAATCGCTGGCATTGGAGGGGTGATTCGCCGCTGTGTCCTTCATGACTGACAGTCAATGGTGGCCTGTCATTGTTTCCAGCCCATTATTACAGCCATGAAGAGCATCCAGTGCACCACCCACTAATAGTAGCTTTAGTCTTCAAAGTGTGTGTTAGGGCCAAGGCGATCGAAATGTGTAGACCTTAACATGTTTACAAGCCCAGTAATACTTTAGGGCCTCTAAGTTATTGTTGTTTATGTACTTATATTTTTGTTTTGTACTTATTGATTTGTTATATGTACTTATATTTAAGTACATCAGAGCTGCTCAATCTTTAACTGTTTTTAAATCATCTCTTAAAACCATTTTTTTTTCTTTAGCTTTTAATTCATTGTGAGCTTCTGTCATGAATGTGTGGTTTGTCCTTGTTCTGTTATTTTGTGTATTGTTCAGCATTTTGGTCAGCCCTGTTTGCTGTTTTTAAATGTGCTATATAAATAAATACAAACTTGAAACTTGAAGTAAAATGTCACTAAATTGATTTGTTTTTTAGCTGATTTAATAATTAAATAAGTTTGATATGATATTGTTAAGTTGTCAAAATAGTTTATTATTTTATATGTCAAATATTTTAACAATATAACTAATTTGCTTATAAAAAATATTGGTTACACTTTATGTTACAGTATGTGTACTTGCAATGCCCTCACCCAAGAAAGTACTGTAATAAAGGGTAACATGGGTTAAGTTTAGGTTTAGGGGGGGGTTCAGGGTTAGTAGCTAGTTATAACTAAGTTATTGTAATTGCTATAAGTACATAGTATGCATGCAGAACATGACTGTAAAATAAAGTGCTGCATAATTAACATCTTTAAGCCTGTGGTGACAAACATTTCCAATTGTCTTTTGACTTTTTTGATTTTCTTGCAAGAAAAGGCCAGCAGTCGTACAGTCATACACAGAAGTGAGGGCATCCTTCCTCTTTTATAGTCTTAACTCTCAGAATGTTATATTTCTAGGCCAATGATTGTATTTTCAACCATACGTGGAACTACATAAATATCAAACCCAGCATGGAGCTGCAGCTCCAACAAAAGTACATGGTTTGTCCATATCTTTGGATATGTAACATAGGACATGTATCATTGTAACATAGCAATACTATGTTTTCTGGACATGTATAATTGTAACATAGCAATACTATGTTTCTGGACATGTATCATTGTACATAACAATACTATGTTTTCTGGACATGTTTGTACTACCTTTGTTTTTACATCTACCTTAGAGTTCCTTGTAAATACATTCATTTTAGTATTCCAAAGTATCATAGTACTTCCAGCATCCCATGACTGTATCTTGGTACGACCACAGTATTTTGTTGTAAGAGGCCGTATGGGTTCTGCAGTGCTTACATTAGCGCACCGCTCAATACAACACAATAGGCCGTACAAAGATCCTGAATTATAGAACACACGTACAGTATAGAGCCCTTTCATGAGCGTTTCATGGTGTGCAGTTCTGTTTTTATAAAGATCTGAGTTAGGCGTCAGATCTTTAAAACACATTTCAGCTCTGGCTCATGAGCTAAGAAGAGCTGAATTGGATTTTTGAGTTGTGAAAAGTGCTTGATAAGAAATTACTTTTAAGTTTGCACTTTTTTAGTTTTAGTGTCTCAACTAGTTCTCCCACTGCACTGCCCTTCACCATTTTTCTGCGGTCCTTTAGCTCAAATTAATGACAAATATAGTCTCCATCTGCCTCCATTTATATAGAATAATCAATTGTGTAATCACTGGTGAATTATGTATGAGGGTCACATACACTTATGCATGAGTTAATAGATCAGTCAGACTGATTCATTGCTTTTCACAAGCATATCAAACTTTCTTATTTCACTTGTTTTGTTCCTAAGTGAATCAGGATTCTAGGGAGTGATTCAATGATTCACACAGGCTTCATCCCTATTTGCATACTATCCATCCTAAATAGTATTCGAAATTAGAATTAGTGTGTCCCAAATCATAGCATGTTAAAATTAGTGTTTAAAAAATACCCGGATGGTCTACTTTTTCAATTGAATTAGAACTACAAACCCAAATAAAAAGAGTACATAACACACATGGTGGATGTGCGTGACCGACGGTTTTGAGTGATTCATAATCAGTAATTTATCTAGCGTTATCCACATTATGTTTTATCTGCAATAGCATTGTGAACTTTTATAAAAATGTGTTTGGTCATTAACTTTTAAATGCATCATTATGCAAATGCATAAGGAGAGTCTCCGCATGGGAAAACCCCACAATTGTGATATCAACGTGCCTCTTCATTTCTCTCTGATATAGTTAGGAGATTAAACTAGATTGAATGTGGAGGATTTTAACTGTGACGAGATGATTGACAGGGCAGTTTAGATGCACATAACTAAGTGAAGAAGCTTTCGTTAAAGACACAATTATGACGAAGTAGCTTGTCCTGAATCTTGCCTATACTCTTCTGTTACACACTCAAATGTATGGACTTTTTATTCACAAAAAACGTTCATACTTGTTAGGGCATAGTATAAGTAGCGAATTGGGACGCAGCATCATTTTTCAAACCCGAATGAATCTGTGTTTTGAAAGAATTGTTCATTAAATGAATCAGTGATTCACTCATAGAGATTCACTCAATTGTCACTACCTGACATAAATGTCTACCAACTGTGTAACCCCAGAAAAAAACCTAACACTAATTGTACATATACTATAACATATACTGTATGTTTATAGCACACAGGATGAGCTTCTGGGTGTTAGCCTGCTTTATGGTTCTTTTATGTAATGTTTGCAGCTTTACGGCTCACATTCCCATTCATTGTATGAAGCAGCTTAGACATCCTTCTGAACTTTCTGCAATATCTCCTTTTGTGTTTCCCTGAAAAAAGAAAGATCATATTTGTTTTAATAACATCCGGGTTAGAAATTATTAATTTTGGAGTGGACTATTCCTTTAATTTCTCTCCCATTCATTTTTTTTTCTGGTTTGGCTAATAAATGTTTTATGGTTCCCTGAACATGAGCAAGTATTTCATCAGCTTTTTTACTGTTATCATAATTAAGGAAGAGTGTAGCAATAAAATTGAAGAAATAACATATAATTCAGAATTGATTATTGTGTTAAAAATAATTACACAATGCAAAAACACATTAACGGTCTCAAAAGTAGACTTTGTTAGTTTAAAATATGTTTTGTCTTAATATTTTGTGCTTAAAAACCCCTCAGTATCTTGTTTGTTTTGCCAGAGTCTGTCATGTACAGTATGTGATCCTAAAAGGCTCGTGGCTGAACTTTCATCTTTTCCTCTTTTTGATTATGCCATTGATATTTCAGAGGCATAAAGGTTGCGATGCCAAAAGCAAAGGTATTTCCTGGAAGATAACCAGACTTCTTAGAAATGTAGTTGGGATTCACATAATCTTCACAGAAGATGACATTCTTTAAGCAACGCTTCTCCAGAGATATCATTTTCACTTCCAGGTCTTGAAATCATTCTTAATCATATATATTTTTTTTTAGCAAGTTCTTCAGAGACTTATAAAGTCATCTCAAAGACGAATGGAATGGGAGATCTTCTTGTTAGCATAAACGTCAGTGACAGCAGTGTTTTGGTTACTAATAAACACGAGAATCAGTCTCATTCCTGATATTTATGAAGATGATTGTAGAAGATATCTGTGTTTAAATAAACTCAAAGTGACCAGCATGCTTTTCATACCTACAGCATTAGACAGAGTTGTGCTCTGCAGTGAACTGTAATGAATGAGATTTTAGGTTTTTTTTGGTGACAATTTGAAGGCCTACAAGGAATCTTGCGAGCTGGAAGTGCAAATCCTCCTATTGCTGGCAGCTTTTTACTACGGTCTTTTAGCAGATCAGATGGGCACACCTCAGATTACATCATTAATATTCATGAGCCAAGCGGATAAGTGTTACATTATGCTCACTTTTTAGATTATTTCTATTCCCCTGGTTTGAAGCAATGATACATTTGAGTGGTTTGCCTGGCAGCTAAATAGATGCATTCAGATTAAGATAATTATTCTACAATGCTTGGTGATTTTCCTTGTTTTTTTGTTTTTTTTTATGTTTCTGCAACTGTCCGGGAGCTGGATTGTAAAAGTTTCTACCAACTCAGGTAGTCGACTAACCTCAGGCAGTCAATCAAACCGTGGAGGAACATTGAGGATTCCTGGAGGAACAATGCACCTCACCGTTAGAGGAGGACGTGGTCATTCTATAGATAAGAGATTGAACATTTTTACCTCAGCGAGATAAAGGCCTTCGGTGCTTCAGGCTTTCTGGTTACGGTCGGAAAGAAAATTACAGAAGGGTAACATATATTTGCTACAGGCCTGACTGAAAGTAATTTATGCATTTGCATGCAGATGTTTTTGCATTATTTCTTTTTCTGCCTGTGTGCCTCGGGAGAAACATTCAAAGCACCTTTTATAGCAAAGGACATATGCAATAAAATGGGAATAGGCTGAGGTCGTTGTGAAGAAACTACTTTATTAAAGTGTAATGGAAATAAATAAAGAAATGAAATTAAATGCATATATAAAATAAACTGAATTAATATGTTTGCACTATAAAAAAGGCAAAAAAAAACATGTTGAAACAAACATTGCTCTCTTGTTTGACCATATTCAATATAGCAAATACTAATTCATACTTATTTTTTATAGTATGTATGAATGCAACTATAAATGTTTAAAATAGTAGTATAGTAGTAACTTTATTTGTGTCATTGTTACATGCAGTTACTAGTAATAACTATAAATTGTGCTTAATAACATGGAAGTAACCCTAAACTAAACCAAGTAAGTACACATAGTTAATTAATATTACTCAGTACTGAAATGTATACTTACACTGTAACAATGACACCTTAAAATAAAGCGTAATCCATTTTTGTTACATGATCTCAATATGTGCATGTTTAACTCAGCGTGTGGCATCCAGATGTCTTGCATTTTTAATAAAAAAATATTTGGCAGTCAGACTAAATATGTCTAGAGAAAATGCTGTTATTATCAATTATGAATGACATCTAGTTAGGATTTCAGAAATAAATGTTGGCAGTCAAATAAAATAAAAAGTGCAGAAAAAAGTGTTAAATATATCACTAATTGTATCATTTGTCAGACTAGAATTATGAAGTTTTCCTAAAAATAGTGTGCTGTGCTGATGTTGGCAAATGTAGTAGGTCGTTTATTCATACAGAACAATCCATAGCAAGTGCCATTCTCAATCGTAGTCAACCATTCTCCTAAAGTTTTATTTTGAACTTTAGTTTTGCGTGTGGATTGTAGGCGACCTCTAAGCGTGCGCGTCGCAGTCACTCATCCATCATGGCTCTGCTAATCCATTAGTTCAGCTACTTAATCGGCAGATATTGAGCCACTACAGCTGCTAATTACCACAGACAATCGTAACAGCCCAATGCTCTCTACCTGATAAATACAAAGCGCTTTCAATATCTGAGAGGTTGTCTTGCATTTCAATTAGATAATTAAATGTTCCTGTAGCCTGAACAGATATGGCTCAAGTGCACTCAGAGTTTGTAATTGCCGCTAACCCATGCTAGCTTGTGCAAAAGTTAGTTTTGAGGGTTACTGAAGGTCATCATGTCCAGGCACAGATCTCAAGAGATAGAGTCACGTCGCTGTCATTAATGTTTGTGCAGAGAGAACAAAACCACAATTGGTTGCTCACATTGTAGGAGACAATCATCAATTAGCAAATAGAGAATACGATGTTTCCATTAAAAGCGTTATGCAAATTTGGAAATGCACACCTGGGTTTGGGGTTATCAATATAAATTAAAGCGGCATGTTTTGTGTTTTTATATTTTTAAAAATCCAACTTGATATTTGAAGGTTGAACACACAAAGTGTCTGGACTTTAATCACCCTATCGATGTGCAGGATTTTCACAAACAAGAACGTTTTGGACATATTTGCTGTTTTATACACTCACATTATACAGTGCGGTATGTCTGTCCATCTCAACAATGGAATTTCAAGAAAGATGAGACAAAAATGAAAACAATGTTGGGATGGACAGACATACCGCACTGTATAGTGTGAGTGTATAAAACAGTAAATATGTCCAAAACGTTCTTGTTTGTGAAAATCCTGCACATTATAATGATGTGTTGCAAAAAAAGGACTGATTTTATATTGTAATATTTCATTATTTTTGAGCAACACATCATTATAATGTACAGTATAAAAATGCATATTCATTTTGAAATTTACAAAAAAGATTTACATTGAACAATGTTATTCAAATACACTGGAAAAAAAAAATAAAAATAAATGTAAAATAGGGAAAATGAACATGCACAATTAAATGTCCAGTATTGATTAATAATCATATCTCCAATTTCAGCCAAAAACTGATACGGTACCATTATGTCATGCTTTCCTATTTATTTTGGCTTTGTTGCCAAGCAGCGAGGCAAGTAGCAAAAATATTTTTTTGGGTCTATTTAGTTAAATCTGGTTTGGTTAAATTTTAATTTAGTTGGTTGTTTTTGGTATTAACACTCAAAGAAATGCATGGAATCAGATTTTTTTTTTTTTTACAACCACAATTTTGCTATGTGGTTTGAAATCTGAATAAAATCAATCACAATAAATTCTGAAATACTAAATTCTGAAGTTGAAACATATCTTGTATGTGTTCCAGCTGTTGCAGGGCAGGTCAATCCCAAAGCTGGGCAGTCTGGACCAGATCGAGACCGGAAGTGGAGACGGATACAGTGGAGACTGTGATGACGAGGACGGATGCTGGGGATCGGGGAACGGAGCGGCAGAGAGGAGAAGAATAGTCCCTATATGTAAGTAATTACCTCAAATAGATAGAAAGTAAAGTGAAAGTATGAGAGAGAAAAGAGAAACACAGACACCCAAAAACACTGGAAACGTGCCTAAGGATGTAACGTGCGATAACTTTATAGTTGTATAGGTGAGATTGAACGCTTGTAAGACTTGTTTGACTTCCAGTGTAGAAGCACCAAGAGAGATGAACACAGTTAATGGTGAACACAATCTCCTCTTGTTCATTTCAAACCTGCAAATCAAATGCTAGTCTTTTTGTTCCTTTGTACATCATAAGTCAGCGATAACAAGTAGAAAATACCACATCTGACATTTGAATGGAAGGCGGAATTAGATCAGACTTCCATTGACGCTTGATATCAGAGTGTAATTAAGTGGCAAAATTAAGGTCAAGCGTAGAGAAACATTTTTCCAGACATTTCCTTTTCCTCCAAATGAATTATGCAATCAAGAATAACGTGGTTGTAAAAAAGTGGAACAAATCAAAGTGGCCATCTGGTAATTACTTCATCTTCCGGAGGGGATTGGATCTCTGACCCGTGGCCCGCTAAATCAACCTCAAGAGCTGCGTGCTTCTCTCTCCAAACCTCCTCTATCTCCCGTACGCTCGTCTGATTAATCGCCCCACACTTTTTCTCTGGATAGGGGCGTTCTGGGTCATCTAAACGTGCCGTTGCATCACAGCGGTATTTCCTTTTCCTCTGTCAATCTGCCGTACTGTGTCAGCGCCGCCTCATGCCCCTCTCATAATTCATGGGACGCTGTGACGATGTGCTCATTTATCACAGTCTTTCCCCTCTCATCCCGCTCCGTCCACAAGCATGTCACGCCTCAGCCGTCGACGCGGCGCCCGTTACGACTGTCAATAAGTTATGCAGACAGAAATCATCAGCTGTTTGCATCGAGACAAAAGTTAGTGAGGGGAGACTTCAGTGACGTCACGGTGATGTTAAGGCTCGTGCACACCGGGACGAATATCGGCTCGCGTTATTCGTCAGCGTTTTTCAACGCGTTTTTTGTGTTCACACCCAAGCGTTTTTCGCTGACGATGAGCCGAGTGAACATGCAAATTCATTCCCTGACATTAGATGCCACTAAATGTACAGAAATACCCCGGTCCACAAAGTGCTTCTGACACTCGCTTGTCACTCAGAAGAAGAGAGCAAGTTTGTCGCGTTTGTCATACAGTTCTTTATTCTCATTGGTGTCTCTTTATATAGACACCAACAAGACCAGCAGCTCTACATTCATCTGGCCTTGCATCTTCCTCGTCTTATTTCTTCCCGACAGAGTGTAGTAGACGGACGCTGTATATCTTCTTCGCCGTTACGTATGTGTGCTCGGCAAGACCGTTTTGTGTTTGAGCGCCCCCAAGTTGTGCTTTACTGTAACTTCAGAAGCTCCAGACACGTGAGCAAAAGCGCCAATCTCATTGGTCGGATTGAAAAAACGAACCCGAGGCGTTTTTTTAAAAATGACGCTTTTACGCGTGGCGTTTTACGCGTCGGTGTGAACACTCACATTGGCGCCCTTTGTTTAGTCACGAGGCGTTAAACGTCGGCGAATAACGCGCGCGAAATTCGTCCCGGTGTGAACAGGCCTTTAGATTCGTTTTTTTTGTGTGCTAATCTAATGCCCTAATGCTCAACATAATTAATTAGAGTAGGGTAAACTTAAATAAAGTAGTTCAATCAAATTAACTTTTATGAGTATTTAGACCTTTCTTTTTCTGTTGAGTTCACAAAACTTGTCTTGAGTTTTATAAGCTTGTTTCGATTAATTTAGACAAACTTTTTACTGAATCTGGGTTGGGATTTCCCTGCATGCTTTGCCATGATACTCGAAAGGGACAGTAAATACTATAATCAAGTTTTATATAATGTTTTTGTGCAAGACAATTAATGTTAAGAGTGAGATTCATTAGTGGTTAATGTTTTACCCTCATGGTGTCGAGTGGAGGATGAGCTTGTTTAGAACAGTTTTCTCTTAAATATTGCCATATTTATTTAAACAGTTTAAGCTAATGCTACCAAATCATTGTATTAGGAAAGTTAAAAATCACTAAATCAGCTAGTTAAACATATCAAAGTTTACACTACAAAAAAATATTTAAGTTGAGATGATTGCTTAAACTTTACATTTCTTAACTTAAATATTTTGATTTAACTGATTACCTCAAACTTGTTTGAGTTTTGCACACTTTTTCAGGTTTACAGCGTGCAATACAGATGGTTTCAAAGCAGCTTCTGTGTGATAAAATAATAAATAAACAATAGAAGAGAAAATTAACAATCAATGATGTGAACTTACATCAGTGTCATTATTCTAGAAGAGACAGCAGTGTCAATTTTCAACTCGAGTCACTTCAAAGTTGATTCAGTTCAGTTCAATAACAGTCGATGTTTTGTCAATTTAAGTGAGTTTTGAAATGCATAAATCACAGTGAAATGCGTGAAATGAGAAAAAAAGTTCCAGTCTGTCTTCTCAGAGATGAGACAAACAAACACAGTGTGATGAACATTTTATCAGTACACTATGCTGTGGTGCAGTTGAAGTTTAGATCTGAAATGATTTTTTGTTCAGCAAGAGTTGCTGGAAAACTGAAATATTAAGTAGTTTACAGTCTCTTTCGACCTAAAGCTGCTGATATATGAGAAAGAAAATAAATAAAAAAAACAATGGGGGAAAAAAAAACATCAGTCTTGCCGTTACTCACCTGTCACTTAAAACCATTCGCTAGCGATACACAAAAATGACTCAATTTTTTATCAGTATTGAGCTCCTGCCTCACACTGAAACATATCTGTGAGTGCTGAGACCGATATTCAGTGGGTCACAGCGAGGAGAAATGAAATAAAGAAATACAATGCAGACAAACGCAAGCGTTGTAGTAAATAAAATATTAACAGACGTGTGATTCCGGCTCAGTGCGCCGGAGTCCTCGCACAAAAGGACGACCATGTCAATGTCACCTGTGTGCGTTCCATAGTTTGGCAGCGAATCCAGACGCTGCGTACTTGCTATGGAAAACAAAAGGCGTCAGCGAGACGTATCTGCAGGGAGTCGCATTGATCTCCAGTAAGGAGACACAATGAGAGGAAGTGCTGGCTGGTCCCTTCGGTGAGCACTTGTTAATTAATAGCCTGTCTCGGGACGGGATTACATGATATCGCCCGGTGGCTCTTCATCGAGAGCTAACGCTTGAAGGTGATCTTCTGCACCTGATGAGCTGTAATGATCCTGTTGTATTTAAATGGATCCTTTAATGGACCGGGGCACTTCGGTGGCCAATTATGGCTTTTGAAGCTCATGATACACTGCTCACTAGGCCAGTTACAGTGCTTATATAGCCTGAGAGGTGCTGGAGCCGGAAAACAACAGGCCATGACAGTTGAATGGGAATTGTTCAGTAGTCCTTTTATTAAGGAAGCAATAATTGGGAGTAACTTTAAAGCCTACTAAACAAAAACACTACTAGTATGCTAGCTCTTCAGTATTGCAGCAAATCTGAAGTAGTGAACATGTATCTTTAACATGTTGTCAGGGTTTCTTGCTTCATTTCGAGTCAGTAATGGCTTGAAAGTACTAAATTCTGCAAATGATTCAGTGGATGAGTCAATAGATTCAAACCTAATAACCAAGTTTCTTTTTGTGAAAATGATCCATCCATCCATCCATCCATCCATCCATCCTGCATTGTAAATAGTTAAAATCTATCTATTTATTTGTGTATCCATCCATCTATCATTCATTCCACACTGTGGAAGTTTTCTTACTTAGTATTTTTGTCTTGTTTCCAGTCCAAAGATATAAAAATCAAGATGCATTTACTAGAAGAGTAAAATGACAAGATATTATGTCCTGTTTTCTGGGGAAATAAATAAAAATGAAGTGAGTTGATGCTTAAAAAAAGCAAAAATATCTGGCAAATGGTGTCAAAAAATTAATCTTAATTTAAACAGAAACAAGATTATTTTTCTTACCCTATTGGCAGTTAATTTAGCTTATTTTAAGCAAAAATTCACTTTGTTTTTATTTATTTCCCCATAAAATAAGACTTAATATGTAATTTTACTACTTTAGTAAATGCATCTCGATTTAAGAAATGTTTGATATTTGGACTGGAAACAAGACGAAAAATACAAAGTAAGAAAAGCATTTTTTGCTGTGCATTTTTTGTTATTCTTCCCTGAATTCACATTTTAATTGCACATTTCCATGTCATACATTCTCAATTCAATTCTGAATGGTGCACAACCCTGTTTGGCTTGATGACATGCCACATTTTCTAAAGAATTGAGTCACTGGAGAGCCATAAACAGTACTGAACATTATTTTGGTTCCAACATTTCTAATATTTTTCCTCTCTCTAGTTGAGTTTTAAAGGAAGGTATAATTGGCATTCTGCAAAAATATAAAATTTTAATGCATTATGCACTGTGACTGCATAGATGCCCTTTTGTTAATGATGCCCCTCAAAATCAGATATGACCAAAAGCAGGGTTTTAAAAAATTTGATCTGCCTGCTAATGAATCAAAAAGAGGCCAAGCGGTCCAGACTCCATGCAGACCGTCTAAATGAGGCGCCATAGTGAAACCCTGCTGGCTGTGTGACATCAAGAAGCTCTGAATATCACCGCAGCCGTCGCTGGGCACAGCTGGTGGGGAGAGCGAATCTTAACCAATGCAGGAATTAAAATAACATTCACATCCAGGCGTCTGATAACGAGGGGGACGTACAGATGAAGCTCTGCCATTGTGCTTGTTTAACTAATGCTCTGCTCAGAAGAGGCCTGCTGAAAATGACCCGCTGTGTCACAGAATGATGAAAATGAACGATAATGATCCTCGTCGGAGCGCCCTGATGTGCGGTGAATCATAGTGGGGAAGAGCCTCGCTGGACCAGCCTGTCATCACAAAATATTGCTTATAGATACTTCAAATCAAGCAGGATCTGGAGGTGGACAAATCCTTATGCATCACTGATGAGATGTTAGAGACTATCACAGATTGTTCACTGTTTCCTGCTGCTGTCAGAGCCATTCTGATCTAGTTTAACTCAATTTTCAGTATTGTGACAAAATCGTTAAAAAAAATGTCATTTGAACCTGGATATAAGGTTGTGATGTAAAAAAAAATATTATAGTCTCTAATCAAAATTCAATTCATCATGTGACTAATTTTCTTGCTTCCAATGAAGCTCAAGAAGCTTGTGATCTCAAATCTGGTGAATTGATCATCAGGTTTGTTCATTTTGCTCAAAGTGGAGGAACAAATACTAGAACATACTCAAATAATAATGCTGACTTCTCATGCTATGGGAACATCCCACTGAAGTCGTGATGACAAGCTTATCGTGTTCAAGTGCTTTGTTGTCAGAAAGAATAGAAATTATAGAGGACACCAGGTTTATTCTTGCCAAAATCTATTGAAGATATTTAGTTTTGTTTAAAATGTAGCATCCCATGCTTTGACAACCATATTAACGTTCATCGTGCTATCTAGTAAGCTTGCTGACTAATCTGGAGTTTAGGTCCAAAACATGCTATTTTTGCTGTGTGTAAAACAGGCTTCAAATTGTTACATATATGTAAATATGCACAACTTTATTGACAAGACAAGTCAGCAATCGTTCTCCCCTCTTTAAAGTTTATGGCCTGCCCAACTCAGGAAACTCGAGCATCAAAATGATCTGTTTCCCAGTTGTAAATATAATTTGAGAGGCTGTTCATGTCCAATTTCCCACTAGGAAACTCGTAATTATGATAATTCTGATAGCATGTGAAGGCAGAATTATTGATGTACTGATAATAATCTGTAATTACAACTTTTATTAAATTAGAAAAAAAAATGCTTTTGGACCTCAAATTCAACAAGTCAAACTCAGCATGGAAAAATGTTACTATAATGTGCGTTTATGCTAAATTATATTGTGCAAGCAAGCCGAGGTTTGAATGATCAAACACGCTCTACTAGAAGAGAAAGTCTGAATCTTTTGAGTGAATCTGATTCACTCAGATGGTTAATTTTAATGAGCTGCTTAAAAAACCTATTCACTGATTCATATGAATCATTTGCATTACTTATTCTATCTTTTTGTCTAGTTAAACACTGTTGTTTGGCACTGTTTGTTATTATATATTCTCACTAATATAATGTGAATGCGCTAGGTTTAAACAAGCAGAAGAGTGAACAATGTTTGAGAACTAGGGCAGAAGGCAAGATTTCCCGTGAATAAAGATGTTATGTTGTTTAAATTAAGGTGAGGATTAAATTTGGATGAACTGTCCCCATCATATTGATTTAAATATGTTTTAATCCATTTATTATTGATCTCACATCAAATGTTATCAATTATTGCAGCTATTGAAAGCGAACAGCAGGGAATCTGCTAAAGTTCAGAGCCATAAATATGAATGACTGAGACTCCACGGCGGAGTATAGTCGCTCACAGCTGTTGCAAAGCTCAAATTAACGTGCAGCATCCAGTTAAATGCTCCAAACCACCGTTTCCGTGGTCGAACTTTAAGGGTAAATTAAGGGCTAAACATCCCCCTTGAGTGAGTTCTTTCAAAACCCTGTCAAACATGAAATCAGAGTTGAGTGTCTATAGACTCTCTTATTTACTCTTGACCTGTCCAGGACACAAACACCGATATGGCAGCCATTAGTGTGGCCATTTGGAGGCATTAGAGCTCTGAATGTGTCATGAGTAATGGCACCCTGCAGGAAATAAAGTGCTTCATGTTGGGGCTCGGTGGGCCACTGCTGTGAGATTATATATTTACCTTCTAGTATACAAGATTTATTAAATCTGATATTTCCCGCAATTCTAAATATTTGAATCATTACAAAAATAATAATAATTCAAAGTACATCACAGGTTTGGTTATAGCTACAGTGAGATACAGTGATACTCTATGCGAGTTTTTGAATGCAAACTTTTAATTTGGCAGGATTTGTTGCTTTCTGTATCAGGAGTATGTTTCTGACATTATACAATACATAACACCGTGTCCTAAAGACGAGATGTGATAAAATTCCAGCGTCATTTTGTCTGTCCACAGACGCCACACGACTATGTGAAAAAATCAAGCAAAATCATAGCCAATCAGAAGAGCCGGTGGCACTGCACTCGCAATGAAATAGATAATCATCAAATTCATAAATATTACACAATTTTAACATACACTCTAAAAAATGCTGATGCTGGGTTGAGCATTTTGACTATGTTGCAGGGTTATTTTCTCCGTAATCAGCTGACAACGACCCAGCATTTGGGTTTGTTGACTAATTGTTGATTAAACATGAACGTATTTATGATTAAATTCATTTCCTGGAATAAACACTTTAATTTAATTTAATCAATAAACAGTAGTGTTATTATTGTTAATAATAATAATATTTTTTGTTAATAGTAGTTTTATTATTATTATCTAAAATTAATAACCTGTAACATGGGGTTGTTTGACTCAGCACTGATTAAAAAAAAAACAAGCCAGCAAATGGGTTAATGTATAAAATCCAACCTGCTGGGTCAAAATAACCAACCATGTGTTCTGTCCAATATTTACCCAGCACTGGGTTGCCAAATAACCTAAATTGGGTTGTTTTTAACCCAGCATTTTTTTGTGTACACATGCTGAGTGACTTAATCTTTGTCATAGAATACACTTGTTTGTTCACATTGATTTGACAGTCTGATAATTATTGTTTCCTTTAATTTATTATATATTTTTTATTATAATATATTTCTTTAACTTAGAGGTCACAATGTGGCATATTGATCTTCTATTGGTCATCTTCACAATTCATACAAATGCATGTTACATCAGGTAACAACACTCTAAAAATGTTGGGTTGTTTTAACTCAATTTTGGGTAAAATATGGACAAATCCAAACATTGGGTTAAAAATGTAATTTAAAAATGTAACCCAACGTCTGGGTTTGTCCATATTTAACCCAAAATTGAGTTAAAACAACCCAGCATTTTTTAGAGTGAAGCTGTGAAAAAAAAACAGTTGTGTGAAATGTTCAACGCTATCTCACGACCAATTTGTACGAATTTGTACGAGTGATTCAAAGTGCTAATTCGTACGAATTCATACGACCTCACTCGTACGATTCGTACGATTTGTTTAAACCCACGTGATGGGTAGGTTTAGGGCGGGTCAGGGTAGGTCATTCGTATGAATTCATACGAATTTGGAATTCGTAAAATATGTACGATTTACCAAAAATCCTACAAATTCGTACAAATTCGTACGAGTCAGGTCGTATGAATTGTTACGAATTAGCCACTCGTACAAATCCGTACGAATTGTCGTGAGATCGGGTTGGAAATGTTTGTGTGTTATATGATGTGCAGACTACTGCTCAATTAATGAATTGATTTAAAAAACTAAATAGCAATAATTCAATATACATTCAAAGTCTTTTTTGTCTGCTTTCTGATATCTGGTTTAGTGAGAACCGCAGCATTTGCAGCTGACACAGTTGTTAAAGACTTCATATCAAATGATGACAGTTCATTAATCCTGTAGAAAAGAGAACGGCAGGTTTCTAAGATTGAAATTTTTGAAGTATATATGAAGGATAATTAACATTAAAGGTTCCTTTCATTATGCAGCGTCTGAACGCTGGTAGATATTCTATTATTATTCAGATTTATAAGGCTTCTTTTATAGCATGCATGAATGAAACGGAAATAATTCAAGGCTATTTGTGACAATAACATTTCCCATTAGTTATCTATAGTCTAACTATCAATCAGCTGTTAGTTTTTGTACTTTTTTTATTAGTTTCATATATGAGGCATGGCACAAAGCAAAACAATCCACTTTATTATAAAAGATACAGAAATGCATACATACGTTTTTTATTATTATTATTATTATTTTGATGTATACTCAAATTAGACCCACACAAATTATAATAGTTTTATATTTTGTCCTGATATCTGTGACTACGTTTTGTGTGCTTCATCTTGTGCTCATAACATTAAATCTTCGAGGGTTATTTGAATACATTTGCAGCTTATTGATCTGTTATGTTCAAGTTTCCCAGCCGCTAATGGAGGTTTAATCCTCTTGAGACCCGTCAGTTCAGTTTATCACTGAATACCACCATAAACTTTATGAAAGCCAATGTTAACATCAGTTTATCAGGATAATGAGGAGGGATTTCATCTCAGGATGTAAAATGTGCCAGGATTACTTTGTTTATCCTTGTTTTGGTCATTTGCATACAGTTAAAATGTCAGTGATTAATGTTGTTTACAATTTTACAATTGTCTGCATTTGTTTTTCTATCAGAGAATGTCTGATAAAACCAAGTCGAATGATTTACCAGATTTTCTGCCAATGATGAATCGATTATGAGCCACATACAACAAAGCAGAACATTTCTCAGAACTTTATTGTTCATTGTGATTTTTATGATGGAAATGAGATGCGTATATATCAAAAAATTGACAATTTGAAATTATAAACTTTTTTTTTTAGCATGTTGCTATGTGGTTGCTAGGTATGTACAAATGAATGTGGTCCCTTCTTCAGTGCAAGTCTGTTTTTTTTGTATGTGTGTAAGTTTGTTATCTTGTAAAAGCTTAGATCAGCTCTCCTCAACAAGACACATGGTTTGAGGAATCATTCGTATAGTACAAACATTGCAGATCTTTGTAAAAAGGAGAATCTTAGTTATGCGTTTGTTCTGATCTCTAACCCCGAGTATAAGCATCACTAATAAATGATCCTGTAAATGTAAGCAGACAGTCTGGTGAATGATCCAGTCCATATTCTCCCGCTCTGCTACTGGAGTGTTATTAATGGGCGGCTCTGCGGTTTCTCCCAGACTTTGCATTCAACATTATTCCCCTTACTGACTTAATGAGCTGCGGCGTGCATTTGGCAGGTTGCCTGATTTTGTTAATGAAGCATGAAAAGGCCAAGCACACATCATTCTGCTGAGCGCGTCTATAATCAGCCACGGTGACGGCGATACGTCAGCCCTTCTGCCGAGAGCTAAATAAGTCAATTCCCCGAGCAGCTCAAGGTCCCATTAAGATCTAATACGCCCACACCTGTCCTTCTTCCCTGTGGTCACTGCAGCGGGCCCTCTTATTCACGAACACAACCTCCGGGATATCTGTGTCAACTCACTCTTTAAGACATGGACATTTGTGACGGATGCTTAAGAGACCATTGTTTAGAAGTCAATTGTGCTATAGGCGTTTTATCAAGATTTTTTTTTTTTTAATATATATATATATATATATAAACACACTGCTGTTCAAAAGTTTGGGGTCGGTAAGATTTTTAATTTTTTTAAAAGAAGTCTCTTCTGCTCACCAAGGCTGCATTTATTTGATTAAAAATACAAAACAAACCCAGTAATATTGGGAAATATTATTTCAATGTAAAACAGCTGTTTTCTATGTGAATATATAGTAAAGTGTAATTTATTCCTGTGATTTTCAGCATCATTACTCCAGTCTTCAGTGTCACATGATCCATCAGAAATCACTATAATATGATGATTTGATGCTCAAGAAACATTTGTGATTATTATCACAGTTTTGAAAACAGTTTTGCTGCTTCATATTTTTGTGCAAACCGTGATTTATTTTTTTTCAGGATTATTTAAAGTTCAAGAAAAAAGCATTTAATAATAAAATAATAATAATAATAATAATAAAAAATAATATATATATATATAGGGTTTGCATTATTATACATGTCTGAACTGTCACTTTTGATCAATTTAATGTGTCCTTTCTGAAGAAAAGTATTAATTTCTTTAAAAAAAAAAAAATTGTATTGACCCCAAACTTTTGAACAGTAAGATAGATGGATGGATGGTGGATGGATGGAGGATGGATGGATGGATGATGGATGGATGGATGGATGGATGGATGGATGGATGGATGGATGGATGGATGGATGGATGCTACGATAGATATCTCCCATAATCCTCCACTCTTACATCTTACTGGAAATCAAGTATTATATGGAAATCAAGTATTATAAAAAAAAAAAAGTTGCAGTGCAACATCAAGCATTTTTTTCTATATCTGCGGTAAAATGTAATACTGCATGAATCAACATCCAGACTTTCACAGAATATTATTACATATTTAAATTCAGGGTAAGCAATTTGTTGCACTTCCTGGATGATGAAAAAAAAAACTTGATAGAAAGTGATATTATTATTATTTATTCAGTTTGATGTTTTATTCAGTATATTAAAACATATGATGGAGAGTGGAGTGTAAAGTAGTCCTGTGATTTGTACTCTTTAAAGGGTTGTTTATTTCTTTATCCAAGTCTTAAATATGGTCTTAGAGAATTGGTTTGACTCGGGCCCAAAGCCATCAGCGGCTGTTGCTCGATGCTTTATGTCTGTGTTTGGTGAACTCTCACTTCACTTATCTAACTTCGGTTTGCCCTTGAATGTGCAGCGACTCAATAGCTGAACCCAAATGACAGTGGCTGTCGTCGCCCTGCTCTCGCTGCCACACCAGCCATAAAATCTCACATCCAGCGACCGCACTCAGCTCAGTAACGCCAGGGCCGCTGCGCTTCCCGAGGCTGGGACCCTGTTATCCCTCTGGACCTGTACAGTAAACAACTTATCACCTCCTTGTCCTCTGTGAGACAGTCGAGATAATGGAACGGGAAGGTCACGGAGGGGCCGCTTCTGGCTGAGGTTTTAATTCGTGAAGTTCGGAAGAAAGCTCTCATGAAAACAACATTTATCAACAACATATATTATTTTTCTGAAGATGAAACAATTACATTGTGGCCAAAAGCAGATATTCAGAGTTGCACTGTTTCTCGTGATGGACATGTGTGATATATCGAAGAAATGGGATATTATTATTTTATTTTATTTAAAACGTTTTTTTTTTTTTTTTTGTCTGCACTTAAATGTAAATGTAAATACTGGATGAATCAACATACAGAATGTCACAGACAATTATTATCTGTTTAATGTTAAATTGCAATATATAGCAAAATAATCAAATGATTTCTGTTTTTGGTCAAAATCTTGTAGTCATAGTCAGAACAAAAACTCATGTTTTCATTTTTCTGTCCTAATTGAAAGCCAAATGCTGCGTAAATCTACAAAATAATTGGCAATCAGATCATATCATATCATTTTTATGGGATACCAGAATAATACCATTAAGAAATCTTTGTGAAGGGGGATTTTAGACCGGCATTATTGTAGTATCATCGATACTATTATACATATTTTTTTATTAATATTAAAAAAATTATTTTAGGTAAAGTTTCAGTAATTTATTGTTGTGCAAAGCCTGGCTGGTTAAAACCAGAAATAAAACGGAATGACATTCTGTTCATCCAAATCCCATTATATATTATTAAATATATTGAATTAAAAGCAGTAGATTTATAAAGAAATGAATAGAATCATGTATCATCTTCTCTGGCATTTTGCATTTTGACTGTTTTTGTGTCAGGATTACGTTACTCAGGGACATCGTCTCTCATATGGGCCTCACAGCGGGTAATGTGCCCATAATCCGATGCTCATTTAGTGCCAAAAAATGCTAGGAAGAAGATTTCATCATGATATTTCCATCCATCGAATCTGTTCAGCATGTATAATGGTGCCGTGATTCATCTGTTCCAAACAGTCAAGACTAATGAGTAATTAGAAATGCGATCATACACACTGGCCCATTTTGCGAGGCGGCTCTTGCACAAGCTTAACATGCTAATTGGGTTTAAATCGCACGTATTGTTCAGCACAGCATAATCTGGAGAGATGCACGCACAACTAGGAATGATTTTTATTTTATTTTTTACTTGAGGTAAAATAAACGCTCAGTTCCAGGCCTCGTCGTAATGCATCTATGCGTAAACAGATTTGTTTAATCTGCCAGTCTTTTCATAACGGTCTCCTCAACGCACGGCTACAGCTGGAGGAGGAACATGGAAATTCTGCTTCGATAGCCAAATCCTGTGAATAAAACTGTGGGAAGCTACTGTACATGAGCTGAATGTTGATATTACTTGCCGGATTTCTCTCCAGCTTAACTCTCCCAGCTGGAAATAGCTTTCCAGAGCCATCGGAGGCCCTTGACTACGACAGGAGACGGTTTAGAAATGGAGAGCCGCATTTGTATGCACGAACATCTTTCATGTTTTCATGCACCAATCAAATGCGCACAACACACACACACACCACACACACACACACACACACACACACACACACACACACACACACACACACACACACACACACACACACACACACATAATTATTACAGTTGGACGAAAACAAATTTACACCCTTAAGCCACACGTACTTTAAATATCGCAATTCTGACTTTCTCTCAATTATGAATTTATAACTCACATTTGTGACTTTTATTCTCAAAATTATGAAATGTAAACTCTTATGAAATAGCAGATTTCATAAAAAAAATATCGTCATTTTGGAACCAGGGTGACCGCGGGTCCTTAAAAATTCTTAAAATGTCTTAAATAAAGTTTCCCTAATAAAAGGCCTTAAAAAGTATTAAATTGTCTTAAATTCAGATTCGATTGGTCCTAAATATTTCTGGTCACAAAATTTCTCCAGTCTGACGGACCCAATGTCCGTCAAATAACCAGTGAAGCGTCGAATCGCGAGAATGATTCCGATTTTATTACATAAACAGCGATTGATAATGATAATGTATTTCTGGTAGCGCTGTTGAGACTCGAGATCTCTGTGAGAGATTTTATACTGCAGAAATTAAAAAAAAAAATGAGCATAACAGCACACACACAAAAAAACTCACAGAAGAAACATACTGAGGTAAAAATTCAAAATGTTGAGTTTTTTATTTATAACATGAAATAGTTAAGTTACATAGCATGACGGGAGCTATTTTGCTGAATATTCTCTCGATTGCAAATGTTACATGTATTTTAGTTATATATATATATATATATATAATATATATATATATATATATATAATATATATATAAGTATTATATTAAATATTACATATACGTATGTTATATAATGTGTATTTCCATCACAGGTTTGGTCTTAAATTTCATTCAAAGTGGCATTAAAAAGGTTTTAAACAGTCTTAAATTTAACTTGTTTATATATGTAGACACCCTGTGGAACGAGAATCTTATAGGTTTGAAATGACATGAGAGTATCATGGGTAGTTGCAGGCAAACAGACGATGAATTAAGTTTAATAAGACTATATTCTACAGGACGGGTAAACAGGCAGTAGCAACACACACTATACATAGACGAGCCCGACAGTGAGGCGAAGGGAATGCTGGTTTATATTTAGTGTTGATGAGGGCGTGCAGGTGCAGGTGTTCAGAACTCCAGTGATTGAGAATGAGTGGGTGGAGTGTGCTAATCTGATGCTGATGACACAACATGCCGAGTCCAAACTAACGGGAATGTGACAAGAGTACATGATGACAGAATTTACATTTGTGGGTGAGTTATACCTAATAAATACAGCTGAGCCATGGATAAAACTAACTCGAATCATAACGTTTACATTAACGTTACATATCATCGGATTTTTATATTGTGATATCTTGATGTAATGATGTATTGTTACACCCCTAACTATAAGTATTGTGTTGTCATTAAAGTCCCTGTAAAGGCAATTTCAAAAAAAAATTCTAAACACATTATAAATGTTAGAAATGTATTGCTAAAACATATTACAAAGACTGTGAACTGTGAAGTACTGAATTGTGGAGTTAAACCGTTAAACAGTTTTTCACCATTGCTATTTTCCGGATTTTCTGGGCAGGGCTAAAATGGTGCTCGATGACGCACTGGAGCCCCTGAGCTCCTGGACACGCCCCTACTCGATGACGCACTGGAGCCGCTGAGGCTGGCCGCTCCTAACAATATTAATAGAGCACATTCACATCAGTTTGCCGCTCAATCGCGAGTTAGCGCAGCCAACGGACACGCCCCCAGCGTTTGAGAGCAGAGAATACTGCTCATTTTTTCAAGATTTTGATAGCTTATTTTATGTACTTGCTGGCTTTTTTTATCATTCAAATTTGGCTGGGTGACTAATAACACATTTTTCTGTGGTGTGACAAACTCAGAACACATACTTCATTTTGACTTTACAGGGACTTTAAAGGGATAGTTCACCCCAAAATGAAAAATTCTGTCAGTAATTACTCTCCGTCATGTTGTTCCAACACCGTAATACTTTTGTTCATCTTCAGAACACAAATTAAGATATTTGTGATTAAATCTGAGAGCTGGATCACTCATCCATAGGCTTCTAAGGGATTGAAACTTGCCAGCACAGAAAAGTTATTAAAGACATCGTTAAAATAGTCTGGGTGACTACAGTGGCTCAATCTGTAGTTTGTCAAGTGTATCAAGTGACGAGAACACTTTGTGGCGCAAAAAACAAACAAAAATAACGACTTTATTCCAGTATTCAGTATTCCTTCTCTGTGGGCCTTGAGATCGTTCATGAGGGGTCACCAATCTCGGTCCTGGAGGGCCGATGTCCTGCAGAGTTTAGCTCCAACCAGGTCCGCTGGTTCAGGTGTGTTTAATTGGGGTTGGAGCTAAACTCTGCAGGACAGCGGCCCTCCAGGACCGAGATTGGTGACCAGCGCTTCTGTGTTGTACGTCACACACATTACACACATGACCAGCGTCGACCAATAGTGAGCCTACGTGTGACGTACAACACAGAAGCGCTGCGCTGTTACACTACGTGAACTATCTCGAGGCCCACAGAGAAGGAAATGAATACTTGAATAAAGTCGCTATTTTTGTTTGTTTTTTTTGCGCACAAAAAGTAATCTCGTCGCTTGATAAACTTAAGATTGAGCCACTGTAGTCACTTGGACTATTTTAATGATTTCTTTAATAACGTTTCTGGGCCGGCAAGTTCCAATCCCTTATGGAGGAGTGATCCAGCTCTCAGATTTAATCAAAAATATCTTAATTTGTGTTCTGAAGATGAATGAAAGTCTTACGGGGTTGGAACAACATGAGGGAGAGTAATTACTGACAGAATTTTCATTTTGGGGTGAACTATCCCTTTAATGCAAAATAGTTTCAGTGTCCAAATACTTTTTAGGGCCACTGTGAGCATTTTAGTCTGCATGCTTTCTCCTCTGCAGTTTAACATTACAGTTTAAACCCTCCTGTCAAAAGGTCTCTATTTCTATCCAGTCACCCAGGCATTGAGAAAGTTTGCATATTTGCCGTCAGAACATCTAAGACCTTTAACCGGTTCTTTGCTTTTGACCTTCTGGCATGTGGAGGTTAGAGTGTTTTTCTCTCTCTGGTGTGAGATGGATTCGTCTAAAACTATCACGAGAGCCTAAGGCTTTTGCACCGTACCTTATGAAGACCACACCAGCCATTTATACTTGCATGAAAGACATGGATTCAGTGATCAAGGTGTTGACTTCAATTAAGAAGGTTTTTTTTTGCATTTCTCTCTCTTGAATGACAGCGAAAGTAATAAATGTGTGCAAATAAGTCCTTAGGGTGATGGACCAGAACAACAAAGTTGGACCCCATGCACTTTGTGTGTAAAATATCACAGCTGTCGACTCTTTCTGGTGTGTTATAGCAACGTGAGGAAATATGTTTTTAGCTTTCCCCCAGTGATAGTCAAACTTTGGTGTTTGACAGGTTTCTTTTGCGACTTCTTGGGTTATTTATTTATTTCATTATATGTGTTTTTCCTGAGGATTTTGGAATGTAAAGAAACTTGGCAGAAACAGCAGTGCGATTTTGATGAGGTGTCATGCTGTGCTTTTTTGCAAACGTCTTGAGTTGAAGAGAAAGCGTGAGGCTCAGTGGTCACTCTTCTACTTTCTCTCTGTTGACTTCTCAGTTCACTTATTCATGATTGAATTTATTTTTTGGTTTTGCTTAACTTTGATCTGTTTTTAAGTTTTACGCTCGACTGAAAACACAAGCCTTTATTTAGTTTGGTTAGTGAAGATCTAGAAAGATTTCCAGATGTTTACCACTAAATGCTCAATTGAGAACGAGTCAACAGCACATGCATTCAGCGTTCTGAATCACGTCACCCAATAAAACGAGTAAAAACACAGTTATGTTATGATTGACGTGTTTTAAAGTTGCTTATTTAACATTTTAACAGCATGTAAATCACGATGTCTGCTTCTCAGGAATCTCAAAGTGTGTTTCCAGTGTGAACTTTGTCCAGCTGCATCCAGACGACCGTCTAGACTGGTGCACGTCTTCTTGTATAAAAGCTGTCAGTAAACGCCAGAGAAACAACCTTCGACAGCGTTCATCTGTTCGCCTGCAGCTGTCAGTCATACGGCCTCGGGAGCGTAACTGTGTCTGTATTAGCATCAGCCAGCAACCTCTTAATCTAACCGAAGTTTTTTTTTACTATTTAAAAAAAAAGTTTTTTTTTTTTCCTACCGGAGGCTCCTAACACTAAGGTGTAGCTGGGGGATGATGGTGTGTATTTCACACTTCTCGTTGAAGCTAAATAATGAAAAACCTGCTAGACTACAACTGGAATGTCACAGAGTAAAAATAAAAGCATGTATGTTTTGTGAAGATCGCACACATTTCTAGTCTCAAAATCCTAGCAGCGTGGAATCGGCTGATATAAAACAGAAGTATGCATAAACTCACATACAGAACTTGTAAATCCTCTGGTGTTTTACAGTATGTGTAGACGAGATTCACATCAAAGTGTCAATATCAGGAATGCAGCAGGAACTCTAAATTGGTGCACTTTTCCCAAGATCTCCTCTTAACAGGGTACATCTAAACAAAGACCTTTTTGATTTATTTTGTTGATCTAAAAAGAGAGAAAACATACTATAAATGATGCTAACATAACATAGAAACTGTAAACACTTAGCATATTTGAGATGGGCGGTGTGGTATTGGGAATATTAAGGCATCATTGCCATGACCCAGATTCAAATGATATACTAAAAGTAACAAATTCTTACATTTCAAGAATACAAATGAGAAATGTTGCCTTCACAACCAACTGAAAACAAAATAAGTTCTACAATTACTAAAACTGATATAAAATAACTAAAGAGCATTATGCTTTTTTATAAAGTCTTGATTTTGTTTTTGGCCAATACTAGAATAGGTTTTCATGGTTCAATGTTCATAAAACATTTCCACCAGATTCTCCATTGTTGCAGCTTCGTCTCTTCAGTCTGTCAGTAACGCTCTGGCATGTGTTTCCCGAAAGCATTGTCAGATAACTATATTTGTGTGTTCCCTGGTTATCAGCATAGTTCAACGAAACCATTCCCGAAACCATCGTTCCAACAAACATTCACAAACCGAACGACAGAATGACAGCTCTCGACCTGTGCGACGCAGAGTTTTTTGTTTGCATGACATGTGGACTCAATAAATCCTCATCTTGAGCAAAATAAGCAAACTGACAGTCAGTACAATCTATATATTTTATTTAGAATACATACAAATGTCATTGTAACACAGTTCGTTGTTATGGGAAGGAGGAGGCGGGTACTGGCGAACATTTAAAGACTTTAATAATAAAATAAACAAACACAAAACGTAAGTAAAAGACAGCAGCCCCTCACGGACGAATACTGTCACATATAATAAAACAAACACAAGTCCAGGCCTGGTCCTCTCTCAATCTTCACTGTCGTCGCATTAGCCATAGTAAAGGCAACTAAAATATCAGTATGATTGTTTTCACAAATGCATCATTCTTATGTAATGTTTCATTCTCAGTGCAGATGCTTTTATTTCAACACTCTTCTGTAATAATTTCCACATGTTTGACACTGAATCAAAGCGCCAGCAGCCAACAATGTGATCCACAAAAGCATGGTAAACCGGGCCGATGTGTGTCAGTGAAGTCGCGCTGTTACACCTGTGGTTAGACCGGCTGAAATATGCCATGCAATTTGCATTACACGGTTTGTATGAGAAGTTAAAGAAGGAATGAAAGGTATATGTAGACAGAAATGGAAATCTGGCATGATATCAAGTCATGTACATGAGTTAAAGTTGAGCAGATGTTTCCCTTGGGTCGTATCAGAGCTACAGGAGAAAGTTTTGTCTTACAGTCAGCGATCGTAAACTCACAATTTCAGTGTAATGGGCCTGACATAAAGGAATTACCACAGGAGAATGTGCGTGGAGCCCAATAGTAACAGTTTATCCTCGGAGGAGATGTAATTCAACAATAGATTCTGTTTATTCCTTTCAGATTGAGTATGAGAGCCAGAGATGGATCTGTAGCATGCACTGAAACAAGAGGGCTGTAAAACGCATACTTGAAACAGATGTTTGCTTTGTGCTGAGGCGTTGTGTGGTGTGTGAATCGTGTCTCTTGTGCTGTTACAAACACACACATGTCTTTAAACCATTAGTTCACCTGAGAATGAAGATTCTGTCATTATTTACACCCTCGTGTTGTTCATGTTGTTATTGATAACTGAGACTTTCAAGCTTCAAAAAGGATTAAAAAGCAGCATAAAAGTATCATAAATCAGTCCATACAAATTGTACACTATATTTAAAGCATTTTGATGTCATATAAAAACCAAAAATACATGTTGATTGTTATTCACTGATAATAATTCACCTAATAATTCAGAAATCATAAACATTCTATTATTTAACATATTTTATTTTATTTGTCCCTTTATTTATAGGATAGTGGAGTATTGACAGTGAGGTGTTATTTTGAAATGAAAAGCGGTGATATAATAATGTATAATTATAATTTTTGGTGCACTATCGCTTTAAGATCAACACGAAAATGTAATTTTTAACTGGCTGTCAAACGTCTGCCAAGTTCTCTGAACACAGCCAAGATATAATATTAAACAGATTTTTTTATTATATAATTGGCCCACAGACAGAAGGGATGTTATGTACTGTAAATACAACTTTCTGTAGTATTATTTTTCCAAAGCCGCAGACTGTTAGAATGCAAGATTAGCTGTTTTATAGGCTTTGTGAAATAATGCACTCATGACTTGGCACATATTTCTGCATTCATACTCAAAAATAATTCAGTGGTTAAAAAGGAACATGCAAACGTACAGCAAAACCTGGTGAGATTTTCAGATTTCTGAATGAACTTCTTATAAGAGACATTTGACATTCACTATTTTGTTGTAATGATTCTCATTAACAGATTAAAAAATCTGGATCATCACTCCAAAAAGAAAATATTAAAAATAAAATAAAAATAAAAATCTTTTTTTGCATAACAATGTACAATAATTATTTTTTTATTTGTATCATTTAAATGTACAGTGTTCATTGTTGTGAGATGCTTAATCATAATGATTTTCATGAGACATCTAGAAGTGTGACCCGAAAATTTCTTCACAGCTTTAGCATGATTCACACAAGAAGCTCATTTTTAGAACAAAGTATTATCGAATTAAAAGTGTTTTAATTAAATCAAAATTCAATCAAATGTATTTTTATACTGTATCAATGCCACTTCTCTCACTCGTGAGATTTAGAGTGATGGTTTTTTCCCCTTCTCCAGCTATCTCAAATCTCAGGAGAATGATTTTTTTCTCTCCATTTCTATCACTGATGGCGTTTGGATTCTTTGCCACTGTTGCAGACACTTAATATTCAATAATAAAATTAATTTTAATTAATATACAATTTAACAATAATAATACGGTAACACTTTACAATACAGTTTGTTTGTTAACATTAGTTAACTACATTAGTTAACATGAACTGCACGTTTTATTAATCTTAGCTAATTAATTAATACTTTATTAAAATATTGTTAACATTAGTTAATGCACTGTGAACTAATATGGACTAACAACGAACAGCTGTATTTTTATTAACTAACGTTAACAAAAATGAACAAATACAGTAAAAAATGTATTGCTCATGGTTAGTAATAATACAGTTTGTTTATATAGCGCCTTCACAGGGCTCAAGGGCGCTTTACAATGAACAACAAGCAACAATAATGGCAATGGACAATGATAACAAAGAAAACAACAGTAGGTAGATGAGAGTAAAAGTACAGTAAAGGAGAATTATGTAGACAGGGCAGAACACGATCAGACACAACCAAATGTAGTACAACTCAACTGAAGAATGGTGATATTTAGAAAAAAATGTGAGTTTTTGGTGTAGCTGTGGAGCAGATTACAGAGATGGGGGGAGCCAAGCTGTAAAGACATTTAAAAGTGAGCAGGGGGATTTGGTTAGTTAACTAATGTTAACTAATGAATCTTATTGGAAAGTGGTAATAATACAATTAAAGGTGCAGTCTGTAAGAATGGCAGCTAGTGGCTGAAATAGGTATTGCAGTCCATTTTCAAAATATCAGAGATCGTTGTTTCCCACACCCTCCTCATCAGACTCGACGGGTTGCCAGTTTGAGAACACCCGACAGAACGAGCACAATTGACAATGAAAGCCAAGGAGAGTTTTATTATGCTCTCGTTCATAGAAATTTGTATATGGATACTGAGGCTTTTTAGGTTGTGTGGAATCTGCAATCTCTAACCCAGTTTGTTTGCTGGCTGCAATACGCTGTGTTTCCTAACAACTGGCATCCCGGTGTGTCGAAATACTATTGGGTGAACTAGCAGTGAGCGAGATCACAATGACCAACACAAAACACACATTTCAAAGTAAAATAACTGGCTGTGGAAGTGTTTTTAACAGAAACGAGTATGCAAACTCTGCATGTTTCCTAAATATCTTCAATATTATGGTATTTTTATGCTTTAGTAGAGTCAAAAAGTACACACAGCACCTTTAATAATAATTTGTCTAATTATAGTGTAATTATCAGGCCCATGCAACTTCTACTGTGTTTTATATTTTTTGTGTGTAGATTTTAAGGGAAAACTCAATAATGAAGAGTCATTTTAGGAGACAAAAAGACAAAATAATAGATATATTTAAAAAATGTAAAATATTTAACAAATGCACATGGGAAGTGTGTAAGCACTGTGAATGATGGCTGAAAATCAGCTATTAACAGGTATGAAAGAGTGAATCAACTGGAAAGTGTTGTATTTTATTTTAAGTGTCATATTTTTGTGCACAAGCGTCTGATAACTGATTTAGAACAGCCAAATCACATATTTTAAGTCTTTTTTTTTTTTACATTTTATGAATGTTGTTCTGCATCTGCATGAGTCATGACATATCAAAAATGACTGAAAAAAGAAAAGAAACACACACGTCTAATAAATGTGATGCACGTATGTGTTCAGGGTGGATAGGGAAAGTTTTACATTTGCACTTTGCGACTGCCGCTTAAAAAGTTGAACATTTCCATCCAGGTTCATTACAGAGCATATATGCTTCACTGGAGGATGTGACAATAGCAGACATTTACATGATGTCGATCGGTTCCTTGCGTGTCTCTCCATTAAAGTCAATCGAGGATGGTCTTCATTTATCCTTTCCTGTCACCAGATCTTAATTGGAGGTGGTAATTATCTGACCAGGCACTATTAAATGTCTTATGCTAGGCTGTGTGGTAGCTGGAAATGAATAGCCATTGATTAGTAACAGAGCTATTGCACTGCTCTTCTTTCACAGATTGCTCTAGCATTGATCCATGGCCACAATTTCCAGCTTGCCATCTCACAATCAGCCGGATTGTAATGCGTGGCTTGAGTTTGACCCTTCATTATGGGCTTTCAACAGGCCTGTACGAGTGCCACTGGTGCTCTCAGAGACATTAAACAGATGTAGATTAGTGTTGCTCTTCCAGTCACTCATCTGTTCATTTGTTTGGCCTGTAGGCAGAAGTTGTTTGGTCGGGTCTAGGGGCAAATTAAGCAGATTCCTCACTGATAGTATTTTGTGGTAATAAAACATTTATGTGAAGTATCATGTTTATATAGAACACTGTGCTTTGTTACAGCAGTGTTATTTTTGCATGATTTAGTATCATATAATATTTGGATATATATATATATATATATATATATATATATATATATATATATATATATATATATATATATATATATATATTATAGGCCTGGGCGAAAAATCGATTGAATGAATTAATTCGATTTTTTTGTTGCGGGCGATTTAAAAAATAAATAAATCGAGTTTTTGTGTAATGGCGCATATTTGGCCCCCCGGAGTTTCCGTAGCGTTAGTTTCACTCACGTCACGTAGCAGAATGGCAAGCGACGACGACAACAACAACATCAATGCACACACGAAACTGCAACAGCATACAGCAAGCGACAACATGGCTACCGGTGAGAGTGGGAAGTTTGTTCCTTAGCATAGGAGTGAACTCGAGCTTATAATGCCCGAGCGGGTCGGGCCGATATTTCCCGTCACTATCCTCGGGTCGGGCCGGGCCCTTGAGAGACGTGCACTGCCAACGCAATAGAGTGCGGCGCGGGATGGCAGAGCGCGTGCGCGCGCGGTAATGCACTCACTCTGTGTGTGCGGTTTGCGGGAGAATAAAACGATTCGCGGGACTCCCGCAAACTAGAAATGTCTATGATTAAAACATAAAAATAATAAAAATCTCAGACATATGTGTTGATTTCTTGAACGCAATGGCCCATTTAAGCATTTAAGACAGACTCCCTCACCGCTTAAAACATACTTTTTGTTCAGTGCTGAATTCTGTATGCTGGCAAATCCTCTAATTATAACAATTTTCCTCAGATTTGATTTGAATGTGTTGTTAATGCTTTAGAAAATGCCGCTATGTTTGTCTCTTTTTAGTCTAGACAAACACAGCTGGGACTTTGATTCCAAGAGGGTGTTCATTTATTTATTATTCATTCCAGAAATGGGGGTTACATTTGTCTTGCTTTTGATTAAATAAAAGCAAAATTTGCTTAAGTTGTCTGCCGTTTGTACTTTTTGCTTCCCTCAATAAGTAGGGGGGATAATCGTAAAAAAATCGTAAATCGATTTAAAAAAAATAAAATCGGAGATTTTATTTTTAGGCCATATCGCTCAGCCCTAATATATATCATATAATATTTGGATATATATATCATATAATATTTGGATATATATATATAAGCCTTCGCCGCTGGTCCCGTCCAGCCCAGTCAAGCCTTCGCTGCTGGTCCCGTCCAGCCACGTCCAGCCAGAGACCGCCGTCCAGCCAGAGACCGCCGTCCAGCCAGAGACCGCCGTCCAGCCAGAGACCGCCGTCCAGCCAGAGACCGCCGTCCAGCCAGAGACCGCCATCCAGCCAGAGACCGCCGTCCAGCCAGAGACCGCCGTCCAGTCAGAGACCGCCGTCCAGCCAGAGACCGCCGTCCAGCCAGAGACCGCCGTCCAGCCAGAGACCGCCGTCCAGCCAGGGCTTCACGTCAGCCACGCCCAGCCAGAGCTTCACGTCAGCCACGCCCAGCCAGAGACGGTATTCCCACCCTGCCTCCCTCTCCCACCTCCGCTGTTGATGTCTTCATGCTCTACTGTTTTGCCTCTACTGAGCCCTGTCGACCCTGCTGCCCATCCACAGCTACCCCCCAGTATTGCTGTGGAGCCGCATCAGGGTCTCCAAGCCTCAGCATCGCCCTGGTCAGTGGATCCCCTGTCCTTGCCTCAATCCCCTGAACCTCTGACTCCACCTTGGTCCTCCGACCCTACAGCTTCTCTTCGGCTCATTGTGCCCTCATCTCCGCCGGGTCTTGTCAGCCCTATAGCTCCACCAGGCGTACTCCTCCTTCCTTCCTCGCATTGGTCAGCCGTCACCCTGGTTCCACCTCGGGACTCCGTGCTGCCGGCTGTGCCTCTGCCCTGCATCCCTTCTCCATCTTCCCTCCTGCTCCTCAGTCGTCCTCCCTCGCACTGGTTACGCAACGGGCTTCCAGAGCCCCTTCTCCGCCTCAGTCCCATGAGCCTGCAGATCTGCCTTGGCCCTCCAGACCTGTGGTGTCACCTCGGCTCTGGGTCCCTCCGGCTCAGTTGGGGATCTCTGGAACTCCTGCAGGGTCTTCACCGCCATGGCCACCCGAGGGGGTCTCTCCGCCATGGCCACCCGAAGGGGTCTCTCCGCCATGGCCACCCGAAGGGGTCTCTCCGCCCTGGCCACGCCCACGTCCTGCTCCGCCCTGGCCACGTCCTCTCTCATCTGCTCCGCCTTGGCTCCTCCCTCCATCTGCTACGCCTTGGCCCTTCCCTCCATCTGCTCCGCCTTGGTTCCTCTGCAGCGCGAGGTCGCGCTTTCCAGAGCGGGGGTGTAATGTCACATTCACACTCACCTCCTTCATCTGTCTTCACTACACTTCCCAGCATTCCCGGTCATCATCACCTGCACCTGCACCTCATCATGATCACCGTCACCTGTGTCCCATCACCAGCATGGACTATAAAACACTCACTCTCCCTGCAGTCACTGTCTGATCTCGTCTATCCATGACTCACAGACTCTCCGTCATCCAACCTGCAACTTACCTGCTTCCCGATCCTTGTGAATACCTTCCATCTTCCATGTGTCTGCTACCAAACCATCTACAAGAGAGAAAAGGACATTACTCATCAGCTAAGCTTGTTTATGTTTCAAAGTCATCTGATTCTCACCTGTTATCTTCGGTTGTGATTTCCATCTGCAAAATAAACTATATAAACTTACCATCCAGCCTGTTTCATCTGTGAACCGTGACAATGGCGTGTCACATATCATGATATTAAAAGTAATTCATACAGCAAACATCTGTGACATGATGAAATTATTTATTTTAGATGGCAATGTAATGGAAAATAGAAATACCAGAAGCTTTTAAAATTTTGATATTCAAATTCATGCAAATTCATAAAATATTAAAAAGTCATGGGATTATTTTATTGTCAGAATATTTTTTTCTAGTTATAATCTGGTCTAAAATAATTTTATAGAGCTAGAAATAATTTTTGTGATTTGCAAACTTAAAAAAAAAACCTCATACTAGCCACTTTCATTGTATTTATTTGTAAATAATCCGGTAAGAGATCTTGTGTGAACGTGTAATGAAGATTACCGGTATGATCACGTACAACGTCAGAACGCTCAGACGGAAGTCTGCTTTGGGCCAATCATAAAGTTCTTATGGAGATGACGTGATTAGAGTAAGCTTTTTAATAGTTTTTCTATTTAAATATGTGCAAGATGATCATCTTTGACCTTTGCTCCACGTCTCGCAGCTATTCCAGCGTGTCGCGCTCGAGACCCATTCTTCAGCGCTGCGGCTCAGCAGTGGCTCTATCTCGTGTTTTTAAGAGAATAAACGCATTCTGTTTGATCGTCCCATTATGTCAAAAAATGCGGTCAGATTGAACAGATAGTGAAACTAAAGTGCTCCTCCTCATGTGAGCGGATGAAGAGCACGGCGTTTAAAGATCACTTCCGATGACTGACATCACAGAATTTACCGGTATTTTGAGGCTGATGTGGGAATGGTCTCTTACCAGTATCAAGCTGGAATGCCGTTGCTTGTGTGAACAGCATATTTGTGTATTTACCGGTAAAGTCATTCTGGCAATTTTACTGTAATTTACCGGGATTGCTGTGTGAAAAGGGCTACTGACACACTACATTGATACGCCAGTGAATTTTGAAATTATTGAATTGATTCGTTTCAATTTAAAACACTGATTAATTCAAAAATGAGTCATTGATGCATTGGCTCTGATTAATTTAAAACGCTGATTCATTCATCCAGGAATTAAACGAGTGAGTCATTGAATTACTCACTCAACCGATTCAATCAAAAATGCTAATTTATTCAAGAACAAACTCAGAGATGCCAACAATTCTGTTTTGGAATTATTTTATATGGTGTAGCAAAAACGCACTAAGCAATACATTATCTTCTTGTCTATTGAACTGTTAAATAAAAGCAATGTGTTAATGAATCCAAATATGCCGTTTAACTTGAATTAACTGCTACATTCTCATCCGACTTTATGTGTTGCCATGTGAACTAGCACAATGATTGACACTGCAAGCTCCTCAACATTTTCTGACCCTGGCTTTCTGATCCAACTGGTCAATTTGGCATTAGTTTAAGCATAATTATATTGACAGCATCTAGATTCTCATCTGTAAAATCAGATATTACATTAATGGAATTAGATTAGTGTGACTGCTGCCAGTTGTTGAAGCACTTACTTTGATTTTTAAGGGAATGAATGAACCTGCACCGGCCAGTAGATCAGAATCTTAAGTCATGAATGCGCTCAAAACAAACTCATTACAAACTGTTGATGTTCGTGCATTGACTGTTTCATTACTTTACCCACATTGCCTCTGCTCTGAAGGGGTTTTGATTAATTGCTTCTATCAGCCGCAAACTCAGTTCATCGTGTGCGAGAAGACAGACTATAGCAAGGCCAATGGATTTAACTCAACTATTCACCGCGGCTTTGATTTGCAGATAAGAGAACTCAAAGAGCATGGCAATTCTGGCAGGATAGCTCGACAGTAGTGCCAGCTTGAAGTGATGTGAGAAAGATTAGATTGGATCTATTGGATTTTCTTTTGCAAAAAGTTCACATATTCAACCGAGCAAAGGCTTAAATGCTGAGGTTGGCAGTCATCATATTTAGGTCAGCGTATGATAGACAGGGTCTGAATTTAGGGTAGAGAGGGTGAAAATGAAAAACAAACATCATATTGGTTGGTTGGTTGGTTGGTTGGTTGGTTGGTTGGTTGGAAGAACAAGATAAAGAAAATATCAGTGTTTCTTGCCTGCATTTCTAGGTGATTTTGCTTGTTTCTTGACCTTTGATTTGTTTAAATCACTTAACCCTAAATCTTAGCAGTAATAGTGCCGATTGCAAAGACAAGACCAAACATAAATGTACAAAGGTCAACAGAAACACAATACACTTGAAATCCCAGATACACAATACACAAAATCTTGAACATGAAAACTCTTTATACTCTATGAAAACATGTAGGCACCTTGTACACAGATGTACAGATAATTATGATCCAGTACTCTCTCCTCCTCCTCCTCCTGAATTTCTTTCTTCTCTTTATCTATTTGTCTTTTCTTCCACCCACAGCTTTCCTGCTCATTTTCTCGCTCGGTTTGCATCCCACATTAATTACATCACCCACTTTTCTCATGTAAGGCTTTCATGTATTACTTCACCACTTCTGATGAGCTTTTGTCTTGGAGTGTCTTCATCTGTCCTCTACTTTAGTCTTTTCAGATATAATAAATGACCTTTCTACAGGTATATTTCTGTAATAACAAAGTTTGAATGTCAATTGGACATGTTTCTTACATAAGACACATTCCCAATTTTTACAAATTTCTGTCAAAAATTTGGAGATGACCGCACACATTTGCACGTCAATGACACCCATTCAATTTGAATTGGCTGATGGCATTGGGAAAGATTTTGCCATGAGCAACAGAATTGAGCTTAAGCCAAAGTGTTGCTATCTGCTAGACGAAGGTATAAAATAATAATGATGATGTTCCTAATCATATCGTTTTTTTCTTGTTCATAGCAACATTCATGCAGTTGTTCTTCACTGTTGTTCTTGTTTATTTTTAGCATCATAACTTCAGTAATGGCTCTCTTTTGGGATACAGGTTGACAGGTGACAAATGAAGTGGCATGACAGCTGTAAGTTGACATGCAAATTAATTAGATACAAAACAAGTCAGTCTCCTCCCAGGTGTTATAAAAGTTGATGCATGAGCTTGTTCGCACTTTTCCTAATATTTGACACGTTCATCTGAGCTTCATATATGTTCACCTTTTACTTGTCAAATGTCACGCCACGCTTGACACTGTTGTCTTTTTTTGTCTTTTCCTGATATACACACACACACTCCTGCATAACACATTTCTCATTATAAACAATTGCATCAGTCATCAACGTTCTTGTACACTGTTTCTTGTACAAGTAAAATAAATAAAATGTTTAGAAATTGTAGAATATAACAATTTTAGTGGAGTAGCACCTGATTCCATTGGTCACCGTTATCTTATTCTTGCCGTCCCGTCGTTCTAGAGTCTCTTTTTCATTGTTCGCTCTCATACAGTCTCTGGCATGTTCTGTGTGTGTGTTTGGCCTGGCATGCTGGGGCACACTGACTTTAGGTGAGATCCATCATCATAACACAGGTAGGCAGCTTAATAATGCTGGTGTTGGCTTGCTGAGAACAATGAGCCATTTATTTAATCTAACACAGTCGTCAGACACTGTCATTAGAGGAAACCAGGCATGGAAAAGAAAGAACAATACTAGATCAGTGTTCCATAGATGATTTGCATGTGGTGCAAACATTATTCTCAGTTTGCTTTAGAAAGAAATGCAGGAACGGACTCTTTATCTCACAGTATCTTATTTCATGTAGTGCGGCTAAATAAATTCGGAATATATTTTCAAAATGCCTTAAGAATAGAATATTATTGACTTAAGGACTATGGAATTTTGACAATGCTTTTCGAAAAACAAATGCTGGGTTGTTTCAACCCAGGTTTGGGTCAAATATGGACAAACCTAACTGTTGTGTTTATAAATTTAAAAATGTAAACCAATGGTTGAGTTTGTCCATATTTGATATATATAGAGGTCAGAGGAGAATGTGCCGACTAATTCAAGCTGATAGAAGAGCAACTTTGACTGAAATAACCACTCATTACAACCGAGGTATGCAGCAAAGCATTTGTGAAGCCACAACACGCACAACCTTGAGGCGGATGGGCTTCAACAGCAGAAGACCCCACCGGGTACCACTCATCTCAACTACAAATAGGAAAGAGAGGCTACAATTTGCAAGAGCTCACCAAAATTGGACAATTGAAGACTGGAAAAATGTTGCCTGGTCTGATGAGTCTCGATTTCTTTTGAGACATTCAGATGGTAGAGTCAGAATTTGGCGTAAACAGAATGAGAACATGGATCCATCATGCCTCGTTACCACTGTGCAGGCTGGTGGTGGTGGTGTAATGGTGTGGGGGATGTTTTCTTGGCACACTTTAGGCCCCTTAGTGCCAATTGGGCATCGTTTAAATGCCACGGCCTACCTGAGCATTGTTTCTGACCATGTCCATCCCTTTATGGCCACCATGTACCCATCCTCTGATGGCTACTTCCAGCAGGATAATGCACCATGTCACAAAGCTCAAATCATTTCAAATTGGTTTTTTGAACATGACAATGAGTTCACTGTACTAAAATGCCCCCCACAGTCACCAGTTCTCAACCCAATAGAGCATCTTTGGGATGTGGTGGAACGGGAGCTTCGTGCATCCCACAAATCTCCATCAACTGCAAGATGCTATCCTATCAATATGGGCCAACATTTCTAAAGAATGCTTTCAGCACCTTGTTGAATCACTGCCATGTAGAATTAAGGCAGTTCTGAAGGCGAAAGGGGGTCAAACACAGTATTAGTATTGTGTTCCTAATAATCCTTTAGGTGAGTGTATATATATAATATTAAATCTAATAGTGTCAAAATATCCATATCAAGATCACTAATGGACCCTTTCTCAATACCAAATACGGCATATTATTTATATAAAATAATATTTTTTGAACAACGATATTAAAATTAACAACAATATCCATTATAAATGACAAATGCTGATGGCCTGGAGCTCGCACCTTAGAAAGTGTCTAAATCAGGTGCTATGTTTATATATGAGACACATACAGTATTTGAGGTGTAAATAACTACATTTCGTGACACAACAACAGTAGTATCTTTCTAAAAATGTATCATAATATTGTATTATACATTGTTAATACAGTACAGTGTAATCTTACGACCTGACCTTTGTTCTAGTGTAGAAAAGCACATTTACGAGCCGCACGTGATGAGCTGTGATATATGGGATGCTTTGGGACTGTGACAGATTGAACAGGCACTTCCACAGTCTCTCGCTCTCTTTAGAAGAGGCTGGATCAGTGGTCAGACGATCACTTAATCACTGCAGCTTCCACACAATCCTATTGACTTCACTGAGCTCAAGATTAAAGGTGCCATTCACTGATGCTCGGATCGATCGTCTGCAAGCATATACATTTGAGCCCGTCCAGATGTAATTGTGCAACTGTAAGAGAAGAAGACTGGGTTCAGTGTTAATGGCTATTGATTAAATTTATGCAAATTTAGTTATTTAGATTTTTAGACATTCTTTCTCCATTCTCTCTTCATGCAATCTCACTCTAGTCTTGTTTAATCCTGCGCTGAACTTTGAAACCAGAATACATTAGCAGGCCAGTTTTGAGAAACCGTTAAGAGTTGGGTTGGATACAGTCATCCTTGTGCTCGTTTTTTTTTTTTTTTTTTTTTTTTTTGCATCTCTGTGTGTTTACAGGATAAGGCCCTTGTAACCATGACTAGTCCGCTCTGTAATCCTCACAAGTAGGCCACGGAGACATCCAGAAGTCCCTGGAGATGACTAGACCAGATGGTCCAGTCCCTAACCAACACACACACACACACACACACACACACACACACACACGCTTCTTTAACCAGAAGTATTTATCTTGTGAAACATTCCCATTTATAAATATTTGAAATGGACTGAACCCACTTTTTTAGCGCTGGTCTTGAAAAATCATGAATAATCTGTGCAGATAAGCGTTGTTGATTTTTTTTCTATACGGTAAAACGTAAGAAAAGCCAAATGTAAATATTACAGTGCCTCATTAGTCCAATTTCAGCAGTAAAATTGCTTCTTGAAGTATGTTTACCTTTTAAAACGCATTTGGTCTTTTTAACTGTATGCATGTGTGTGCATTGCAGCAGCAAACACCTCCTGTGATCATCCATACTGAATGAGATGAGCAGTGAAACAAGCTTGACAGCGCTGCATTAATTAAACATCACACGGCCAGCGTTCCGGGGCTCATTTCATGGCACCTTCTCGCTTGTGCCGAGTTTGTAAACAAAGGCATTGTGGTCTAACTTTCTCACACAGCTTCGCGCCTAAGTAGTCTCGTCAACCCGCCGCCATCTGCCCCGGCGTCTCACGTCCCTGCGTTTTAGACAGAAAACTCGTCTTTCTCGCAAGACTCTGATTGGAGCGCTGTTTTGATTTCATGCTTGATGAAACTGGAATTCACAGACATGCCACTTTAAAAGGAGTTTTTCTTTAGTTACTAAACACTATAGTGTTTACATTTGAGTAGCTTCCAATTAGCAATATGTTTCAGCTGACAATTCCAGTTTTCAGAGCATCATGACATGAGTTCCTAAACAAATGGTAGGATCTAAAAAGGAAAAATGCTTGTCTTCGACAGACATAAGGGAATTATAAGGTGAAAACGTATTATGATTTGATGAATCATCTTTCATATGGACTTGTCTAAATTGATGGAAATCAAATTGTCCATTGTCAGCTGATTAGCACTGCTGGAGATCTGTAATGGGATTGGCTGCATGCCATCTCACGAGAATCATTCGTTTCAGAGATGGTTTTGCGCTGTCATAAAATAGCTGAGGAATATGAAGCCTAAGAGCAGGTGCATCCTATGGAGCAAACAATTGTGATAATAGCTGATAATGTCAGGATGATGAAGTCAAACATGTCCTGTGGTTCCTCAATCACGTCTGAGCTTTGCTGCACTGTCACATGATGTTATATATTAAAGGGAGGAAAGGCAGTGTTTTGCTTTTTGTTTTACAATTTTGTTATACTGGTTGAAACACTCTTCACATCCTGGTCGCATTTAATAATAGAAGGTATATAAATAATAAAAATGTACATTATGTATATAAACATGTACATTACAGTATCGCACGCCTCTTGAGGCAAGGGAGTGAGGTTAACATGCACAGCTCTTACTGGCCTATGTCCGTCACATATGCAGAGTTGTAAACAGACAGTCACTGAGCACTGCAAACATACAGCAGACACCATCTACAGTTCCAGTTCCTCCTGGACCAAAACAAAGAGCTTACGCTGCTTTCATACCATGTAGCTGCTCATGTCCTCAGATTTATGTGTTTCTATCTCAACACTATCAACACCAAAATTAATCTGCAGCAGTCAGATGGTAGAAGTCAGAGCTGTAATGTTATGTGCTTTGAGACAATGGGATGGGATTTTAGGCTTACAAAGCTAGCTTGCTATTGCTAGGCTCTCAGAAATCACCTACCCTACCTTAAAGGCACACCGCAGACTTTGTGACCTAAAGAGTTGACGCATATGAGTTGTTTTAAATGATTCCTCAGGCCAATATACAGCGCTTGACACTATGAATGCTCCGAGCAAGGCTGCCCTCTTAAAATACCGCCTATGTAAGTTTGGAGAAGGCGCACCGTCTTTGGCCAGGTCATGTGACCTGGAGAATGCCTGGAGAACGTATCGCTTAACGACCGTCACGTGACCACAGGCTCTGATATACTCATGGAGATAAGGCTTTTGCTACTATTTTTCCGCCTGCTCGACTCCTGGCCACGGCTGAGGCACGGAAAAAGTTTAAAACTGCTAAAACAAGCAGGGACGCGTTTGTGTGCATTTTATTTAGTGATTTCAACGGAATGAATAGAGAGTATTGTAGATATATTTGAAGAGTGTGTCCGAGTGAAGACTGGGCGTCGCCACAAGAGACACTATGTATCCATGACACTGATAGCAGCGGACACGAGCGCTCAGATTGAGTTCAAAAACACATTTAGCGCTAGATCTCTTATTTAAAGGCACACTATGCAAGATTTTTACCTTAAAGGGAGGGGGGGGGGGGTGAAACACTCAGTTTCAGTCAATCTCATGTTAATCTTGAGTACCTATAGAGTAGTATTGCATCCTTCATATCTCCTAAAAGTCTTTAGTTTTATTATATTTATAAAAGAAAGATAGGCTGTACTGATGTCTTTCCGGAAAAAAACGAGCGGCTGGAGGCGTGCCGTGTGGGCGGTGCTTACGCGCCGATAGCTAACAACACAGACATTTGAAGCAGTTTTACTGCAAATCCGGCATAGAACTGAACTTCCCTAAAGCCGAGCACAGCGCTTTGATGGGCGTACTGCTTTCGCTCTCTCGCTCTGGTCTACGGGTGCGCGCGCGCCCTTCTGGGAGAAGTGCCCTTAGGACCCGTATAAGGAAATTCCGCCCCACCTGACGTCACACACACCCATACTCGAAAAAAACTTTCCGAAACTTGTGACAAACTGGAAGCAGTATTTTTGGCACAGAAATACTCCATCAAACGTACAACTTAATTTTTGAAACTTTGTCCATGTTTAGCATGGGAGTCCAACTCTTTAACAGTGTAAAAAACTCACTATGCATGAAATAGCATTTCACCCCCCCCCCCCCTTTAATATAACAGCTTCAAAGGGGTTTCAGGCCGTGAGTGCAGAGACCAGTCTATGAGACCAGTCTATCCAGTGGTATTTACAACAGTAACGTTAAATTCAAGTACTCCACAGCGACTCTAGGGGTCACTGTTTGACAAAAACGGAATTCCTGCATAGAGTGCCTTTAAGTATAGTATGCACAATATTTTTTTCTTCTTTTTACTCTTAAAGAATTGCTTCAGGACTTTTATAAAGGATTTCTCGAAGAACTGTGGTGCGTCAAATATCGTCCATGCCTGTAGAGTTCTAAGAGTCTCTTCTCACTTTTCTTTGCGTTATACAAAACCTCTGACCCTGTTACCGTACAGCATGTCTTTCTTCCATTCTTCTCTTTGCTTTACAGACCCTTCCCTCTGTATTCTCCCAAACACAGGCACATGTTCCTTCTCTTTGATACAGTCGGATAATGGACCAGATTTCCTTGATCCTTTCTCTCCACACATAGCAGGAAGGTTTTTCTCTCTCTTTCTCATTCTTTCTCTTTAATCAGACATGGGGTGAAGGAGAGCAAAAGAGGGGATTTCATTGTTCCACTCTCCTTATAGATCAGAAAAGACATCCAAATCCCGTCGGACTTCCACTTGATGCTGTTTCCAGTGTATTTTAGTGTTAGCGGTGGTGTATTTTTTGTTTACTTATCCTGCTATTTCTTTTCAATATATTAGTAAGTTTATTCAGTTTGGCCCATTGCTTGTGGAAAACATCTTTTATGTATTATTTTGTGTTATTTCTTTTTAAAGAGGCACTGAATGCATTAATACTAAATGCACCACATTTTAAAGGCAAACAAGCAGATTTATATGCAGATGCAAGATTGTTTTTTCATTTACTCATTGTTTTAATGCCAAATATATGCAGTCAGTTTAGCATTTAGAGATCCACTAAGTGTTAAAAAGTTCATATGCCTTGCTTTGTGGCAAAAATATTTGATTCCCTTAAAAATAAAAGGAATAGAAAAAGTCAACTTGGAAGTGGAAAAATATGGCAAATAGCAAATTCAAATTGTCTTGGCAAAACATTATAAGACTAAGCATCAATTATTTAAATCTATTTAATCTAATATTGTATCAGTTTTATATGTTGAGGCATACGCACTACAGTACTAAAGCTATGAAGTTAAACAGATTTAATATTTTCTGAAATTAATGTACTTTGTGTTCAAAATGTAATTAAAATGCATTGTTTCCAACCAAATAAATGTAAGTTAAATCATAATTTTCTGGATGGTTGCTAGGTCTTAGTGTCTGATATCTAGATTCTATGCACTTTTAATCTTTTTTTAACACTAGCTCCACTGAAAACTAATGAAGTTGCACTGCATAACTCTCAGCGTTCCTGTACTGGCAGTCATGGCCTAAAATGGTCAAGACTTGAGGGCATGGGATGGATTTTGTATCATATGGAATTCATTTGCTATCTGCGCAGACTTCAAAGCGAGAGCTCTCCCGTCCGGCCCGTACCTTTCTCGCACCATAAATGGTCTCTCAAGGAATGTCATGAATCAAATTATGTGCTTCTGAAATTCCCACTTGTAGGGCAATGCTACATGAAGAAGGGGGCTCAACTATTTATAACAGCCAGAGCTCTGGCAGCTATCAGGAACATGGACGCCGGGATTTTCAGTTTACAAGCTTTCCAAAAAAAACAGCAGAGCACCCGGAAAAAAAACGTATATAAACAAAAAAATGACAGGAGGTTTCCCAAGAGTGATAATAGTGTGTGTGTGTGTGTGTGTGTGTGTGTGTGTGGCTATTCAGACTGAGTTGTATGACATGTGATAGTAGAAATCAACTGTAAATAGTTGCGCACTATGACATTGTATTGACAATGTTATATTAGATGTAAAAAATATTTGTATCCATAAAAATAAAAAAATAATATAATCAAATGAAATGTAGTATATTATATAATTTATAATTAATAAAGTATATATTTTATAGCATTTTATAAATGTATGTATGTGTATATATATATACATATATATATATATATATATATATATATATATATATATATATATATATATATATATATATATATATTTTTTTTTTTTTTTTTTTTACTTTTAAATATACCTTTTATAACATTTTAAGACTGTCATTGTTGTGTGCTTAAATACTTTTTAAACTTTTCTTTAAATCATGTATTTCTTTCATCTTTTTTATCTTTAACTTTGAATAAGTGATCAAATAGAAGCAGTCACAATATGAAATATTCATTGCAGCCCTTCAGAATTGTAGCTTACTCAAAAGGGGATTGAAATAGACATTAGACCATAATAGACTGTATTTAGTTGCTTTTAGTTGTTTGCACAAGTGTCCTGTTGGTTTCTCTCAAAAGATCGTAGCGGAGAGCGTTTACAGCTCACCGTCTGATGGGTTCATTACGGACGCGGCAGTTTGGAAATTGCCTGTCATTAAAATTCAGAACTTTGTAACTTTTGAGGATGAAACAGAATCACAGGCTTTTGATATTTTTCTGGTGCTGGAGATGGAGTGAGGATGAGAGACTACTTGGTGAGCGTAGATAAATAAATCAGGGTTGAGTAAATAAAAAATTACGGCGTTTCTTGCACAAAATATAGCTTTGTTGGAACTACAGACTTTTAGCTGTAGAAGTGGCATGAGTCCATCAAAATTCAATCGATTATCGCAGAGTTCTGCTCCACAATTTCTTTGTAATTGCTTCTTTATATTTGTTTATGCTTGATGGAGCAATTTCCAATAAAAGACCAAATGTTTTCCCAATTATTCCTACTTTGTTTTTGGAAAAATATATACAGGCTCTTGGACTTGATTTTACCCAGCAGTTTCCCACCAGTCCAAAGTGCTTTAAACTGCACTTTTGATTGGGATGCCGTTGGTTTTTAGCCTAATGAGCCGCGTTATAAATCCGCCCAGTTGTCTGATGAATTTAGGACAAGTCTCGGCATGATCTGAGTGCCAAGACTGTTAATAAAAAGGTTAATGAGAGGTTAACAAGAAAAAGAAGTGAGTAAATGGGAGAACCTAAAGTCATTATGCAAATGTGAGTTTAGGCAAAAACATCCCGCTGAGGCCGCTATGCTAATGAGCTGATGAATATCTTTTGGGGTGGAACCACCTTCGCTTTTGATGTTAGACCAGAGTCGAGTCAAGTCACGTTTATTTATATAGCGTTTTTACAATGCAGATTGTTTAAAAGCAGCTTTACAGAGATAACAGGAAAAAAAATGTAATACTATTGTTAAATATAAAATTAAATGTCCCCAAATAAGCAAGCCAAAAGCCAATGGCGACAAAGGCGAAGAAAGGCGACAGTGGCAAGGAACCAAAACTCCATCAGTGACAGAATGGAGAAAAAAAACCTTGGGAGAACCCAGGCTCAGTCACTCAGTCCTCCTCTCCAACGAACGGACAGTGTATGATTATGATTCAGGCAGCGTTGCAGGTCAGAAGTCAGATTGGATCGGAACATTATATTATGCAGTTCATCTGGTTGAAGATCTGAGTCATCACGCGCGTATGGGCACGAGTTTGTTGAGGATTCGTGTCGATGAGGCATGAGGCATTCACAGGGGAGAGTCTAGTTGACAATCTCTGCTGACACTTCAGGGATGGCAGATCTCATCTGATATGGATACGGCTGATTGCATTATGTGTTATGGTCGTGTCTAGGCGCAGGTCCACCATCTGATCTGGATACGGCCTGGATACGGCTGATTACATCATGCGTTATGGTCGTGTCTAGGTGCCGTTTGCTGGAGGAATCTTAAGAATCATAATGGCATTAAAAACATTAAATAACTATAATTCATGATATGAAAATGACAATTCTGTCACCAATTACTCACCCATGTCATTCCAAACTTTCTTTCATCTGTTTAAAAAACCTGTATTTTTTGGAAATTCTTCAGAAGAAAGAAATGCAATACAGAAGGTTGCGTAAATAAATTTCATTTTTGGCTGAAGTGTTCTTTTAAGACTTGCTGCCCTTCTAGTCCTCACTGAGTTTGTAATAGTTATCATGAAGCTGTGCTTGTAGTGAGTTTTTACTTCATGTTTCAGCATCTGAAAGTCTTCGAAGACCAAAGCAGAGTCTTGTTCGTCTGAAGTTCAGTGAGCAGTCCGGCATGAAACACTTCAGACATGCTGAACTTTTGTTGTGCGTTGCAATTTTATAAAAGCCGTTTCTCATACGTATTTCTCAGAATCTATGGTTAATTAGAAATAAAAGTTGTTGATGTGCAAAATAAAGACATGGTTGGACCTTTCAGAGAAAACGCTGAATTCTCCGGGCGTTCAGAAAAGGGAGCAAAAGCTCAATAGCAATTCATTAGATTCGTGCACAGGTGTTTTTATTTCATGAAATGAATGTGATGTTCTTTTGGATCGAGTTCATCTAAACGAGCTGAACCCAAATGCTTGCAGTCCGATGTGATTTTTGATCAGGAGAGTTTGCCAGCGCTGGTATCAGGGGAAGTCAATCTAGTTTGACCTGGATTACTTCTGCGAGGAAGCACATCTCATGAAAGATGCATCACCTCTGCTTTCCTTTGCCACTCAACCTTCCCGCTATTCCCCACATTAGATAGAGGGTCAGAGCCTTTGAAGGTCCTTGTTTTTATCGTGGCCTTGGAACCCGGAGCCTTTCAGAGCTGGTTTACTGCTGTTGGGCTTTTAGACCCCCAGAGACCCTAAACTTACGCTGCTTTCAAGTCATGTCAGAATGACCGTGTTTGCGCGATAAGCTCACTTGAATGTTGTAGTTTCCATTGGGGGAAAGCTTTTAGTCAGAGCTGGTCATAATAGCAAGATGTAGGTGTTTCCGACATCTCCAAATAGTTGAAAAAAGCCTGATGTATCGTGTTTGTTGAATGTGTGACTATTAATTTAACATACTGTAGATGTGCTGAAAGCACGTGTTGATTCTCATTCATTTTTTGATGCATCAACCTTTTTTTTCTCCAGAGTGTTTGACATTTTTAACAGAATAAAAATTAGTTTGATGTCAATATAGAACAACTTCAGTTGATCGCCAGATTTAATTGTGAATGCGTATTGTAAAAATTAGCTTGTAAGTCCTTTTTGTGAACAGTGATAACAGAAGTTTTCCATAAAAAGAAGCTCATTTAATGGTTTAAGCCTAAGCATCATTTACTTCTGAGGACATACAAAGTCTTGATTTAAGTCTATAAATTTGGTAAATAACTAAAAAAATACAGTGTTTTCATATTCCCTTTCCTACTGAATTGATTTTTATTTTTATCACCTAATGTTAAAGACAATTTTTTAAAAGTGTTTATGAATTTTTTATTTGTTTTTTAGTTTGTATTAACATTTTTGTTAATTGAAAAAAAAGCTGAAATAACATAAAACATCAATATTAGATGAAAAACTGTTGAAGCACTAAAATGACTAACTAGAAATAAATAAAAACTAAAGCTTAACTAAAACTTAAACAAATAAAAACAAATTAAATGTAAATATTAATATTTTAAAAATAACAAAACTACTAAAAAAGTGCACAGGCCTACATAACAAAACTACTAAAAATTAGTACATTAAAACATTAAAATAAAAACGGAAAATATAAAAATATAAGGCACTTTGAATAAAAAAAAACTTCCCTCTCAACTGAATATGCATTCAATTTGTTTTATTTTAACCAAGATTGTTAACCAAGATGTTTTTTTTTGTTCAACTATATTTAAGTTACCTGTTATAGGCTAACCCAGCCTGACAAGCCCCATCAAGATGTTGGGTCTGGGAACACAGCATTGGCAGGGCTCAATCCGGGCGGGATAAACGGTAGTCTTTCAAATTCCCTCTGCACGCAATAGGATAGTGCTACAACCAACCAGAGCAACGAAGAAGGTGACGTAGTCAGAGCGACGGACTTAAGTGCCATTCTTTGTTCTCCAAGTCTTCAGAGTCGCGGCCAAAGCCGATTTGAAAGACCGCTGTTCGCCAGCAGCTCCAGCATCTTCTTTGTTTTCCAGTAGCAGGGAATTCAAGCAGAACCGTCGCAACTCTGCCGTCATTATGTTAAGCCCGCCCACCGACTCTATACGTGATGTGATTGGCCTGAATAGAGTTTGTTTTTTTCCTGTTTGGCAAGCCAACGGAGAGTTGCTAGAAGACCCTGGCTACACATTACATTTGCTGTCACTAGGGTACGTCTAGATTTCTAGGCTAAGGCTAACCTGCAATTTTGCTAATTTTTACTTTACTCCGGTTAATTCCTAGCCTGGCCAGCCAGACCTACATCAAGATGTTAGGTCGGGGAACTCACCATTGGCATGCCTCAATCCGAGGGGCGGGATAAACAGTAGTCTTTCTAAATCCCTCTGCACGCAATAGGATAGCGCTACAACCAACCAGAGCAAAGAACGGCTGTGGCTGAGTGAGTCCCATGCGTTTTCCCACCAGGGTATCCGGTCGTCCAAACTCCGAACACATCCTCCTTTGTTAAGAATGACTTAAGTGACGTTCTCTTAACTCCAAGTCCTCCAGTGTCATGGCCAAAGCCGATTCGAAAGATTGCTTTTCGCCAGCAGCACCAGCAATTTTCTTTGTTTTCAAATAGCAGGGAAATCACGCAGAACCGTCACAACTCTGCCGTCATAATGTTAAGCCCGCCCACCAACTCTATACGCAATGGGATTGGCCTGACTAGAGTTTGGTTTTTCCAGCTCGAAAGCTCGAAATATATTCACGCTATTCCCATGAAAATTTTCCAACCTTAATTTTACAGTGATACATAAATAACACTGTAAACATAAGTGAAAAATAAATAAAAGATCATGTTAAGTTACCTTAAGTGTCTTCACTAAAACTGCTTGAATGCATCATGTCGCACGGTTTTCACAGGAGTAATTTAGTTTAGTTATCGTGTTGTGTGCTGAAATTGCTGTCGTTAGCCTAAATTGTTCGTTTACTTCAACTCATAAAATTCATTCCTGTTCTGTTGTCCTACTATTGGCATGAGCAGATGTCTGTAATTTCCAAGCAGCAGGTCGCAACTAATGTTGTTCTGAGCAAAATGACCCGTGCTACAGATGGGCTGTAGAATCTGAATACGGTCTTTCTCTAAAGACATCAGCAGCACTTCCCTCAGGTGGGCCGACCGCTGGTGAACTGCATTGGCACGAGTCGAGGAGCGGATGAATGATGTGTGCCTTCAATCATCTATCAAACCCTGAAAGTTCAATGATTTTCTTCATATTCATCAGCAAGGTCAGGACTAACTTGCCTACATGGGCTCTGTGATTGACAGTGATGTAATGGCTATACAGAGCAGTATGTGTGTCACGTCTCTCGCCTCTACCTTACCAGAATAATACTGTTGCAGTCAGGTTTTTATTCAAAGTGGATTCATTTTTTTATTTTTTTGGAAAAGCTCTAGTCTACTTTACTTCCGGAACAGCAGAAAGCCATATTGCTAATGACACATGGCCCTGATGTGGCTCTCGTGACAGATTGTGTCACAGATTGTGATATCGTATTTTAAATATCAATACTGTATGATTCACCTTTGATTTGTTACTTGGTAACATCATAGGAAGCATCAAAAACACACAGTAAAAAAATGTTCTAGCAACATCCCAGCGGCTGACCACATCATCATGACGCTTCCATACAGTGAACATCTAGTGTTGCATGCGGGTTGCATCATTTATCCATCCAGTCTTCATAATATATTTATTTAGTCAATTGAAGTCTCTTCTAGTGTGGAAGCATATATTAACACAAATATTTACGGATTTATATAGGAAATATTTTAGCAGGGGTATGCTTATAGGGTTTTCGTACACATGAATAAACCGGTTAATGAGAAAATGCTGCCTGGGCTGTGGACTTGACATAGAATAACTGTGAAATGCAAAGGGAATTATTTCTAATTATTCTAAATGTGAAACATATCCAGTTAGAGTGAATTAGGATGTTCCATGATGTGATTTTATCCGTTAGGAAATGGTGGGAAAACAAAAGCTGGAAGGGGAGGGGTTAGTGATGTCATTTTTGGAGACACATCAGTGTTATTTTAGCATTATTTATAATACTATTATAGCATTTATTAATATTTTGAATGAGATTTTATATTATACTTTTTATTTAATTTTGAGTAATTTTGTTATGCTTTTGTCATTTTTATTAGATTTTTTTGTTTTACATATTTCTAGTTACCTTTTTAGGTCCCGCTTTATATTAAGTGGCTTTAAGTATTATGTGCTTACATCGAAAAATAAGTACAATGTTCTTATTGTGTTCATGTTGTATTGTAAAACACTTTTGCTGCTATTGAGGAGTGATACTGGTAAGGTTAGGGACTATGGTATGGGTTGGTTTAAGGTTGGGTTAAGATGTAAGGGAAGGATCAATAGTGTAATTACAAATGTAGTTACATACATTAATTACAGCTGTAATTACATTCAGTTATTTTCAAAATATAAGTACAATGTAAAAACATGTATGTACACAATAAGTCCATTGTATCAAATTATTAATTTCAATGTAAGTACATAATAGCCACTTAATATAAAATGGGACCCCTTTTTATTTTTATTTCAGTTTTATTTTTAGTAATTTTTATACTTCAACTTTTTTCCCAACTAAATTTCCCATGTTATAGTTATATTTTATTTCTGCATATATATACACAAAAAGCTTCTCTACATCTGAGTAAATGAAGAATTGAGTCGACAGAACACTGGAACAGTTTAGCCGGATTACATCACATTTGTTTTAACAACATTTTGGTGCTGATGTGTGAAGATTGCCAATGCGGTAAAAAGACGGAAAGCTGTTGCGAGTGTGAACAGCAGAATATAATCTGTTGTTTTTACAGCAATCCAACAGGTTTTATGTGCGAAAGTGATTAATAAGACCACGTAGATAGGTGGTAACATGTTGATTTTAAAGAAAAGACACAAGTGGAAAGCATTATTGAGCACAAGTAGAACACATTAGCTACTGTATCAACTAAAAGACTCATAGATTGTCCGTTTTAACATCTGTTCACGCCCCATTACAATAAACGCTGCGTGAACACAAAGCCGCTGGAGCAGAATGAAGCGAATCCCAGCATGCACAGGCAAACATGCATGCCCAGTGCCAGGGATCCTGGACACGGGCGATCCTCAGCGCTGTCCTGCAGGGATGTGAAACGGCGGTGGGCTCCTGAGCCTGTTGAGTGGGCGAGCGGGAGCTTTCTGCCAGCTTCACACACGGGTCTCAGGCGGATAAACCTTCCTCCTACAGCCAAAAACATGAGTGCTCTCGAGACACCACCACCCCCCTCCTATTCTTTCTTCTCCTCGTGTTTTCTGTCTCTATTAACAAGCCTCAGTCTGCTGAATGTTGGAAGACATGTGGTATTAGGAGTCGATACAGTTCATGGTACACATTTAAGCTTGTTGCAATACATACTTTCTAATAAATAGATGTAAAACTGAGCTCTTTATGTGTGCACTGCTCTGTGTAGACGTCTCATCTCTGCAGTATCCCCAGGACGGGATAAACGCTTTCACAGACAACGCTTTATCCTAGTCTCAGACTAAAATGCATGCTTGAGCTGTTTTAACGGAAAGCAACTTGCACTGATATATCTTAAAATGTCAAGTGCCATGTCAAGATGCACATCAGTAATGTTTTTTTTCTTTCTAAGGCACGTTTATAAGAGCTACTTAAGGTGCTGTATGTAACATTTTGAGTGTACTAAAGAATCAAAATACCATAATATGTTAATTCTGAAAAAACAATTCTACAGCTAGTTTTTTTACTTTGAAATGTGTGTTCTGTGTTGGGATGTCAGTTTTTGTTTTGATCTGTGCGATACCGCACGTAAAAATTTCTATGAACGGGAGCATATTAAAACGCGATATCAACTCATCATAAATCAACTAACGTAAGTCTCCTCGCATTCCATTGTCAATTGTGCTCTTTCCTGTTGCGTGTGCTAAATCTAAACAATAATTGATCGTAGTAACCATGGATTCTACAGAAATATCAGTTTGCTCAATTGATTGATACATTTAAGTTTACTTCATCAGTGTGGATAGCTATAAGAAGTATTTACACTGTTAAAACAGCTGTTTTTTGTGATGTAAAAAATGAAACATTGTGCCCTGTTTACACCTGGTATTGAGTTGGTTTTAGACGATTTGGTCACAAGTGGACGAGGGAGACATACCCGTTTATACCTGGTGTTTTAATCCGTCTCTTTTATCCACTTTAAAACAATTTTATCCACTTTAAGACCCTGCCCTGATTTCTTCGAAGGGAAGGTCTATGGGCGGGCAAATGTATGGGCTTTTTCAGATCTTTCGATTTAATGGACAAATTAGGCTCGCACAATTTTAGGGGTGTAACGATACCCTCATGTCGCGATTCGATACATATCACGATACTGAACTCACGATACAATATTATTGCGATACTCCAAGACATATGATAAAAGGTTATCAAAAAATGTACTGTTGATTAAAATGTTACATTGATATTACATTGTGGGTTTAAATGAATAGGCTTGGGCTCTGTGCTTTTAACCCAAGGACAATAGAGACGCCAGAATAAAAATATTCATGAATCTGAAGCTGAAAATACAGAATTATTTTAGACGAATATTCTGGCACTTTTTCACTGACTGGATATATTTCAAATAATATTGGACACTTTTTACTGGTCAGGTAACATAAGACATTTGGTATTATCAGGACAAATATTCCCCCATTGCATTATTGTAATGTAGTACTACTGACACTAAAACTCTGAAAACTTGATTTTTTTTCTCACACAGTAAGTTTTTTTGGGGGCGGGGGAACTATCCACGATACGTAATGTTGCATTTTTGTATTGCGATATATTGTGGTGCGATATATTGTTACACCACTACACAATTTACATGAACACAACCAGAGACGACAGAAAAACACAGAGCATCAGCTTTTCTGTTTTGACAGCCATAAGACCAGTCGAACACTGTGAGTGTGTGTTAGAAATCAAGAGTGGTGAGAGATGTGTTTGTGTTTTTAATGTGTTTTTAAATACATCATTCATGTATGTATATATGTATGTGTATATATTATGACAAGTTATACTCTTCATTTTTCATGTAAAAACCACATATTAATATTATTATTATTATTTATTATTATTATTTTATTTTTATTTTGGAGATGGTGGTAGTAGGGATGGTGGTATTATTGATATTATAAAACCTTTTATATTCCTAGTAAAGGACCTGGGTCGGGCAGCTGTTCTGGGTGCTGTTGGTGGGCGCGACTGGCACATCTTGCCGACATGGTCATTAGTAACATGCCCATGCCCCCAATCCCTACGGTCACGCAAAATAAATATGGTGAATGAACGGATATCTGGGCTGGATGTGGTGTGCCTGGCTGGGGAGCTAACCAGTGCACATCAGGGTCTAAGCCACAGATTACCAAAAAAAAAAAAAAAAAGGGGCAACCAAACTTGACTTATGTCCTGTCAGGTCACAACCAGACTAAGTGAGCTTGGTCTGGAGGTGCCTGTTATGGTGCCCCATCTTACTCTGCGGAGGAAGACTCATCCAAACATAGAGGCATGACTGTTGGGGTTGGGTGTCGCTGACAGTGGGGGGGGGGGGGAGTCTATGTCGGGGAGGTCTGTTGGTTGTGCTCACCGGCAGTGGTAGAGTAGCTCCCAGGCCTAGAGAATAGTGTATATTCACAATAATTCTATTTACTGATCTATATGTATTATTATAAGTACTATTATTATTATTATAGATACAGTACTACCACTACTCCTACTGCTCCTATTATTATCATGAATGCTGTTTGTTGCCACTGTTACCACTACTATCGCTACTATTTTTACCTTTGTTATAGTTATTATTATTAGTATGAATTCTGCCTCTACTTCTACTACAATTCCATTACAATGACTATGAATATCTCAATAATGCTTCTATCTAAATCTCTAAAATATCCCATTGCTTAAACTTACCAATGTACCTGCTTACATCACTAGATCGATATATTTATATTTAGCTCTTTTTTTTGGCGTGTTTTTTGTTTTGGTTCTCTTTCTTTTTTTTTTGTTGTTGTTTTTTTTTGTTTTTTGTTTGTTTGTTTATTTTGTATGTGCCCCATGTACGTCTTTCTTTTGTATATGTATATAATTCACTGATCTTTTTGTATAAACTACAATGTCTTGTTAACTTGCAATAAAAAAAATAAAATAAAAAAAAAGAGTGGTGAGAGAACATTGTGCTTGGTACATTTTTCATCTTCAAACCAATCTTGGATCTTAATGCCGACAAAGTTTAAATCCCGTTTGGCTAGTGCACTTCCCATAATGTTTAAGCGCTAGTTCAGTCTTTTGTGGCTGTTTGAACACATTCGACCACATGAGCGTTTGCACTACGAAAGCAATCCGGTCGAAACTGGACAAGCTCAAAATGTTTTAGACCCCTTTTACACCTGTATTTAGCGTCATCCACTTGTGATCCGGTCACCAAAATGCATCTTAATACCAGGAATAAACTGGGCCAAAGATAATTCATATCAGAACTTGTGCACATTTTATGTAAAAATTACAACCTATGCAATACTACTGAAAACTAAAGTGACATTTTTAGAGACACATTTCAATAATGTAAATGCACAAGTTTGCACACCACTGAATATATATGTATGTATAATTAGTGATGAATATACGTCAACAAAAGAGTGAAGTGTAACGCAGACTAAACTCGTCAACCTTGAGCTTTTGTCCTGGCGTTTGAATGGAAGTGCTCTGTGGAGTGTTTTCCAGAAGTTTTGGTGAGCGTACAGTGATTCTACTGACCTTAAGAGAACATCGTCAGCAATGCTAATTCCCAAAGCAAAATCACAGCTGTGACATGAGGAATGCTGCCTGCAAAATGCATTTCAATATGATTTGTTTTATAGTAATTTTTTTTCATTCATATTGCCTGTACAAATTTTGACATTGAACAAAAATAAATAAATATAACTTACATCTGTATTTATTTATGACATGCTTTTAGATTTTATTGGCATACAAATGGATAAGATACAGCAAAGAGGGCTATTATTTAAAAAAAAAAAAATATATATATATATATATATATATATTATATATATATATATATATATATATATATATATATATATATATATATATATATATATATATATATATAAAATAAAGTTTAGTGAAATTATAAAAATATTTAAAAATATTAAATTAATAAAAAATTATTAAAATATTATATATATATATATATATATATATATATAATATATTATATTATATATATATATATATATATATAATTTAGTAATTTAATAAATTATAATTATATATATATAATTATTTAATATATAAATATTAATATATATATATATATATATATATATATATATATATAGTGCACATACTTTACTTTTAGAATAATTTGATGGCTAAAATAACTTTAAATGCATTTTAAACAAAAATGGTCTAAATCTGGAGACCAACATCACCCTTAAAATGGATCATAAATTATTTCTTCCTCTCCTATAGAACATGATTTATAAAAGGGTAATGCAATTTGTGTTTTGTTTGTTTGGCTTAATTACTCTTGCATATCTTAATGTTTATTCTGGTTTGTGTTGTGGGTTCCACGCCAAGTGGTTGCATTTCTGGCACATATGAATGAATTCATCATTAATGAAGACGTTTCTTGAGATTATATTTTCAGTGCTGGAAATGTTTACATTGCTCCCCTGGAATATCTGAAGAAAGACATGAGATGACAAACTTCAGTGTGTTGAATTCATCTTCTTGCATTAAGGCATTTGCATATTTAAAATGAAATATTTGCTTGCATGTTTCTTTGCGTTTTCTATTTGTGTTTTTTTTTTCCAGTTTGTAAAGTCTGAATGGGCAAATTGTGTAAGACAAGACACAACTCACTTCTCCATCCCCACCTACGACAACCTCTTTATTCTGCTTTTTTCCTTCCTGGTTGTTGTGTTAGTGATCATTGTTCTCAGAGGTCTGAAAGAATTAACTCGCATTGATTTTATATCAGCCTCTAACTTTATCCTTGCAGCATTATCTGAGACTCCTTCTGGTGCTAAAGCTCGTTGTGTAGCGTTTGTATAGGCCGAAACAGACTGTAGAGAATCAACTGGGGGAAAACAGACATCAGGTTTACTTCACTAAAGATAAACCGAGAGGACTGTATCAGTAAAAGCAGGGTTCTGTTCATTTATATTTAATACTGGACTTTTTATAGACATGTTGAAAGTGATGAAAGAAAGTGACGAGAAAATAATATTATATTATATATATTATTGGCATTTTTTTTTAATGCAATATCCCAAAATGCACATATAAATAGGTGGATGGAAACATAGCTAATCAAAGTTTAAAATTGTTAAATGTAATTTGTCTTAATATGATCCATATTAAGGAATTTTGGAATATCATCCAAAGCCGTTTACAAACGAGGAAACTTTTTTTTTTTTTGTGATCCATTTGGTGATGCCAGATTTAAACCTGTACAATCCTCACACTGTCTGTTCAAAACGTGCATTTTGTAAATTTAGAAATGTGAATTTGTAAATTGACCAATGTAAATGTGACTTTAATTGATTAATGCTTTATTAAAAGTGATCATGTGGCTCATTCTTTCAGGCTCAAACCCACGCTGAGCTAAATTCTAATTGGAAAGATATTGATTGAGGCCTTTAACCAGGCAGCCAGATCCATTTGTCGATATTCGCTTTCCTGGCCACATCTGAGCGCGTTTGTCTTTACGCTGCGCCTGATATGCATTCTGTGCGTGTGCAGAAAGTAATCAGCATCCGCTCACAGATTACAGGCTGCCAGTCATTGGTATTCCTGCGCCGGCGTGTGCTGAGACGGAGGACAGGAGGGATGCATCGGAGGAGATGGGTCATCACTCTTGTCTTCCTTCTCCTAATGGGGTCTGACACGGCTCCGGTGGGACAGAGTAATCAGACCAATGCTCCCAGCTCGAGGCGTAATGACCAGCACAGCTGTGCAACAGTCACGCATGCGGCTTCATTTCCAACATCTTATCTTAATTGCGGCACTACAAGCCAAACATGTTGTAAAAGCGGCTCTCGTTTTGCATATTTTACTTTGGACATCAAGCAATGACACAACACGTTACCATGATTGCATTTGTTTCAGCTGGTGAGGTTTTGTTCGTGACTTTTGAGGATGAAAGCATGTCATGCAACATGTCTGTGTGGACACCTGTCTAATTTAACTGAGTGACAGATTCATTTGCCCAAATACTCTAGAGTTTGATGGGACACACAGACTTGACATCAACCAAAGACAGATTATTGATGTATTTATTTCTTTGACATTTTTCCCTGAAAAACTAGTGAAATAAAAATGTGTGTGTGTGTGTGTGTGTGTGTGTGTGTGTGTGTGTGTGTGTGTGTGTGTGTGTGTGTGTGTGTGTGTTGTGTGTGTGTTGTGTGTGTGTGTGTGTGTGTGTGCTGTGTGTGTGGTGTGTTTGTGTGTGTGTGTGTGTGTGTGTGGTGTGTGTGCGTGTGTTTGTGCGTGTGTGTGTGTGTGTGTGTGTGTGTGTGTGTGTGTGTGTGTGTGTGTGTGTGTGTTTGTGTGTGTGTGTGTGTGTGTGTATAAAAAACAGTATAAAAAAAAATAACAATAAATACTATGCCAGAACCATGTAGATCCTGAAGGGCAGTAAAACACACACACACACACACTCTAAAAAATGCTGGGTTGTTTTAACCCAATTTTGGGTCAAATATGGACAGCCATTGGGTTACATTTTTAAATTACATTTTCAACCCAATGTTTGAGTTTGTCCATATTTGGTTAAAACAACCCAGCATTTTTAGAGTGTGTGTGTGTGTGTGTGTGTTTACTGCCCTTCAGGATCTACATGGTTCTGGCATAGTATTTATTTTTTATTTTTTTAATACTGTTTTTTTATTATTTTTTATTTATTCATTTATTTGAAAAAGACGTTCAAATTGACAGTGATTTGCAGCAACAATTTCATTCATTTTAACTGTCAATAAGAGTTGACGGGATGTAGAATTCAACTTTGTGCACAGTGACAAAAACGCTGGTAAGCATGTAAGCTCATTGTTTATCAGATCCACTGGTCGGTTTACAGAAAGATGTCCTGTATCTGCCTTTCTCATTATGTTTTGAAGATCTCTCAGACCAGCGGTGGTTTAGATAAGACGTTCCACTGGCATGTTTTCTCTCACAAGTGTCTCATCGGATGCTGCCGCTTCTCATTGAGCTTCTAAAGCCGCTTGAGGATCGATGTCTTCAGTCGGACGGCGGGCTGCCAGATATCCCACGCGTGTCTCCGATCAGCCCTTAAGATGGCCGTCGGGGGACATCACAGCAGTCAATCGATACCTGCTTAATTTCAGTCCACACAGATTTATTTGACAAAAGCTCAAACATGATTTGTGGCTCCTTGAGGGAATCATAGCTTTTGCTGACCCTGGTGAACGCGTGCGTTCCTTGTGTAAGTCTTTATAACGTAGATCGCTCACGATATCTTTTGTTTGCTCTTTGATTATGTTTCTAAATCTTCTATTGCGTTATTAATGGGCTATGGTTTGCCAAGCATATTCAAACATATCAATCATTAAAATAAATATTCCCAAGCGGTCCTATGCCAAGAAATGTGAGCAGTTCTTGTAAAAAATGATTCTTCAATGTATAAAAAAATACATGCAATGTACAAACAAAATGGTTGGAAATATCTCTTTGTTGAGAGCAGGATCGTACTGGGGGATAGATGTAAAGTTTGGGCTTTGAAGCTCCCATGGCAGGAACGATGGGAATCTATGCATTGTGCACTTTGTTATATACATGACAGCATCCGTAATGTACATCCATTTTAATGACTCCGCTGGATACACTGGATGTATTTTGAAAACCTTGAAAAATGGTTCCATCTGGCAACTAACAATTGTATGACTTTTAAGATACATTCATTTAAACATTAAAGGTACAATATGCAGGATTTTTCACCACCAGGGGTCGCTATCCTCTTACAATAACAAAGGCGTATATTGATGATGTATATTCCGCATTAAGCTGAATTATGGATCTTGTCGTCGTTCGTTCCTGCAAAGAAAAACTCAATACTCAAACTGCAACATTACACACTAAACAAAGATGCACATGTGAAAAAGTGTAATAGATCCTCTTAAACAGTTCTTCATTAATGTCTTTTTGTGCGTTCTTCTCGGTCGTTTCATCATGAGTGGAAGACAGCAGTGGTTACGACTCAAATGTAGGAACTTCCCAGGAACTTGATCTAGTTATCCTCATTCCTCATCACATTGAAAACACACGCTTTGAAGAAACCGATCTGAGTGGAAATACCTTCATTTCTTTTTCTTTTCTCTTGCAGTGACACCGGAAAATACCAACAATCACCGATACCATCACCCTCAAACCAAAGACTTTGATCAGACGAGTTCTGGCCCTGGAGTAACACACACCGTCCCGCTGGCTCTGCTCTCGATATGCGTGTTTGGGCTTTTGTCAGGATAACATCAGCCAACTGGGTCCCAACCAAGTCTGAGGACTGCTTTTCACGCTGTTTTCTGGAAAGAAAATGTGCCAGCTTTTAAAACATTGAGGATGAAATTCCAGAAAAGAGATGTCCTCTAATGGAAATGGACAAAACTGGCATTGATGCATTGAGGACTGATGATGGTGAGAAGAAAATGACGGGAAAATAAGAAACAAAACTGTCCTTTCATAAAACCTTTTTAATCACAAAGTGTTTCTATCATGAACGTAACAGGCTACTAAAAATTCTGCCAACACTTTACTGCCTTGAATAATGTCTTTTCTACAGGGTTCAGAGTAACACTTTCAGAGAGAAATGAATTAATTTAATTCTTTAATGATGTATGATCTATTCAAAGCATAGTTCTGAGCTGAAATGAGCACAGCGCATATCAGCGGTTTTAATAGAAATTATGCAATATTTCTGATGTCACGTACTGCTTTTTGAATATGTCTCGGTACCATGTACCTAAATGACCTCCTTTTTCTGCATTTTTAAATGTACTGTTGTTGTTTCTTTTCATCTGAAATGGCGTATGACGCACCTTAACAAACTGTATAAAGATGTGTTGATGATTTACAATGTATTTATTCTTGGTTACAGAGTTACATTAAACATATAATGAAGCTAAATATTTGCCACAGGAAGTTAAATGCAAAAAACATGTTTTTGTTTAACTTACAATTAACAATTACTTCAAACTAATGTTCATTTAGACATTAACTTATAAATTTCGTAAACATTGCACCGTGAACTAACATGAACAAACAATGAATATGTTTCATTAACATTTACAAAGATGTAATGCTGTAAAAAATGCTCATTGTTCATGTTAACTAATGCATTGACTAATGTTAAAAAAAATCTAATCATAAAGTGTTACTACTAATATTTACTAGTAACACAAATTGTGCTGCTCATCGGTTTTTTATTTTAATTTGAATTAATGCTCAGTTTGAATGTTTTCACCCTTATTGGATTCAATTGTCAACTCAAATTGTTACAGCAATAGTAACAAATAACAATATATTTGAACAAAAAGAATAACCATATAACCATGGGGGAAACTACTAGATTCAGCCTATCAATATTTCTCATTGAATATCCTTTTTTAATGCAGAGATATGTTACATTATGCAAGTAAAATGTGCCGTGGATGTCGTTTGATGTTGACTCTACTGGACGCTTGTTGTCCCTCAGACTGTGTTTGTCTAGAGTAGCGCTGAAGGAGCACAAGAGCTTTTTAGACTATTAAATGTGCACCTCTTGTAGAGCGCAGTCTCAGAGCTCCAGGAGAAGATAAATACAGAGGAATCGCTCATTTCATCTGTTCTCTCTCTGACAATGAAAACTTTGCCCAAAACGGTCAACTGAGCTAATTAATATACTGGCAAATCTCAGGACGCAGTTTTTTTTATCTTTTCTTGAAGAGCTTCAAAGGGCTCCTCAGAGGACTGTGAAAGATCTTTCCTTCTGAGTTTTTCTATCAGTGTTCGGGCTCTTCAAATTACTTATGCACTCTGTGGCACTTCTGATGAAAAAAGAATAAGACTCATGACATAGATTTAAAATGATTCCCACAGTTACCCGTTTTCATTTTTGTATTTTTCTTCACGAGGAACTTCACCCGTCCTCCAGGTTTACAGGGACTCGTCATCTTTAAGTGATGAGAGAGTATTGAGGGCGGCTTCTGTCACTTTGAGTGATTTATTGCCATCATAAAGCCCCTCCCCTACCCATTTATGGCCTGCGTGGGATTTTCCCACGTTAGTCCCGCCCCTTTCCCCGCCCACTTCCGGGTATGTCATGTGACCGTGGGAATTCCCTAGACTCAGCCCCTCATCCCCCCAACCCCTCCCTTAGGGGTGTGAACATCTGTAGAGTTGTGGGGTGGGGGTGTCACCCCCACGATTACTAGCTCTTAATGTGAAAATGTTCAAAAATGATAAAAAAACATTCAAAACAATCTTTTTTAAGAAGGATGACAGAGTCAGAGATGAGTTTAGTGTTTTTTATTAAAGACTTTTTCATACACTTTAAAACAATGTGTTAAAAAGTATATATTTTTTCTTAAAGTAATCAAAAAATGTGTTAGTGTTATTACATCAAATAGTTGTGCTTTGTAACATGGTTAAATGTTAAATGTCATTTAAAAACGTTTTTCAGTAAAACAAGAGTTTTTTTTTACCTTAAAATGGTTAAAACTGTTTCAAACACAGCATACTATTTAAACTATGTGTTTAAAAGCATTTTCAGTAAAACAAGTTAAAGAGTTTTTTTTTTTACCTTAAAATTGTTAAAACTGTTTCAAACACAGCATAATATTCAAACTATATGTAACCATATTAAAAAAAAAAGACCTTACGTTTTTTACAAACCGTTTTGTTGAAAAAATAACACGAGTTAACCAGTTCGCTGTTTAAAGATGTGTAAAAGTGAACAGAGTGCATCTTCTCCAAAGTTGAGAGATTTTCAAGTAATCTCCGGGGAGCATAGCGAAAACACATCTGCTTACATGAAAGATCTGCCCAGAAATGACGATCTGAAAGAGTGTTCTGAGCCACACGCAGACTCCTCCCACGACACGCCTTCCACAGCGTAAGTGTGGGAAATACAACACGCGTCACACATACGTCACACTCACGCACACACATAATGAAAGAGTCTCCACCTCCTTATCATGCCGCGGTCTATTTAAAAAGGAGCGCGCGTTCTGTGGGGGATACTTGGAATTTATACGCTACTGTAGACCCACAGACTCCCGAGAGATGCCTTGATGAAGCTATGATGGATTTAACTTTAGCTCTGCGAAAATTACAAGGATTGTGATTAACAAAATGAACCAGCGGAACGTGTGGAATATATTTTTCACTTGTCTGGAGGACGTGCGTGTATGATTTTGACAAGGATTACGTGAAGGCAGATTGACCAGTGTGGATATAACGATAGAAGATTTACATGGAATACGACAGAAAGACCCCCGATTTGGTTTTCACATAGCGAGATATTGGATTTTATTTTTTACCACGTTATGGATTGGTATGAAAAGACTGAGGAGACGGATTAACAAATGGGAATATACAGACTGCTCACGGACCACGTTAATAAATACCCACGTATTAAATAAATGTATTTAATGTAATAAATAATAAATATACTTCCTTTGCATATCCTTTGCATCCTTCCTATTGCTTTAACCGGACATCCTGTACCCATTTAATTACACTGAAGCAGAAAAGTTAAGTGAACAAATGTTCCCTGAGACACAGTCGAAGTCTACACGACATGCACGACATAACATTACATACTGTAGAAAAATAACACGGGATCATGCGTCAGCTAGGTGGTAATAATATAAAGTGCAAACATAATTAACATTGTAAACATTTAGACGGAATGCCTCATGGTCTAAATTCTCTCTTATGAACGTATTTTACAATAAAATATGCACATGTGTTTACAATTAGTTTCACGCACACACATATTCCTTAGTTAACAACGCTTGATTTTAACTATTATTTACATAACAAGCGCATCTGCAAATTCTCTCTCCATTAGGCGTTTTCAAACACCACGGAAAGTTTTAGAACAGTCCACATCGCGAGCAGAGTTGGGGGGTGTTTGGAAGAGTCCATTTCCAAAGGGGCTTTTTTACTGTTCTATAACAAATAACATGTCGCAGGAGAAGTTCGCGCACGCACACACACACACACACACACACACACACACACACACACACACACACACACACACACACACACACACACACACACACACACACACACACACACACACACACACACACACACACACACGCACACACGCGCACACACACACACACACACACACACACACACACACACACACACACACACACACACACACAAAACAACGTGCTTTAAATTTTTGATTGTGATGCAATGTATTGGGTAATTGTTATCTGAAGAAAGTTAGTATATGGTCACATAGGCCTACAGATTTAAAAATCATTCAAAACAACATCCCGATGTGCAATCATTTAAAACAAGTTTAAAAAAAAATAAAGAATAGGCTACATTAAACAAAGGCTCGAGGTCTCTAGACCTATGCTACTAAAGTTTAGTTTTAAGTTCCGTATGATACATCACTCATCGACGGTAGAAATTTCATGAAGCAGGTTCTCAGTGTGTGAAGCCGAGTCTCCGACCACCTAACACTAGATTTATTTATAATTAGGCCTGTACTAAATAACATTTATAAAAATAATAGTTGCTTAAAAAAATTAACTATCTTACTGATTTATTCACTCTTCGATATGATAATCCACCTCACCCAATGGAGAAATCTGATCATTGTTTGAGAATGCGTTTTTGGAGTAAAAAATTATAAATCCGTTCAAAACTTTGTGCTTTAAACTTTTAAAAAAGTGAAATGTAAGCGGTAGGCAAACAGACATGTAGCCTACACTTTCACATACAACTTTAATAACTTTTTAAATGATACAGACCTTTAAAATACAAATGTTTATAGGCTAAAACGTATAGGCATCAGAACAATTTAAAACAGGTTAGAATGTTTTCCTTCACACAGCCTACAGATTTTAAAACCAGCTAAAAACAAAAAAAGTCAACGTTAAATCTTTTAAAACAAGAATGTCTTTCACGAACAACTTTTAAAGATAGGCCTACCAGAAAAATAGTAAATTGTTTTAAACAATGTTTCAAACGTGAACATTTAACATATCAACAGTTAAAAAATACATAAAACGAATAGTTTTTAAGCAAATCTTTTTAACATTTCAATTCACTACTAAACTTTTGTTTAGTTCTTAGCTAAAAATATATCTTTCACTGTCCCGCAAAGCAACCTCACGGCTCGCGCTCCGAAAGCAAAACATGAATGAGAAATAGACGGTCTGTGAGTCTCCGCCCACCTACAACTCCGACAACGCATGAGAATATGTAGGCTATGTGCAGAGGTATACCTACAGATTTCAATATTGGTAAAAAGACTTAAAACAACGTTTATATTTTATTTTATTTAGTTATTAATTCACTATTATATCTTTCTGGCCTAATATTTTCAAGTGGGCCTCTAGCACAGCGCCCCCAACACACGCACGCACACTTTACATTTACATTTTACATATGGATGAGCGTCTTTACATTTAACTACATCATGGAGAGAGAGAGAGAGCATCACTTTGTACCATGACATGTTATGCCTAGAAAACGAGAAATGATCTCTTGTCAACTCTGAATGGTATTGTGAGCTTTGGGTGATATAGGCTACTGTAAACTTTTGGTTTTCTCAAAAATAGATTGATGAAAGCTATTTTTAAAGTCGACATGAAATCAAAATGTACCCTATTTACTTTGTTAGCCCATATTGCTAGTCTTGTGGTGACCAATTAATCAGTGCATGTTAATACACAGGAAAAAAAAAAAAAAAATGGCTTGGTAATCTTTAATCAAAATCTGAAAAGCTACTTCTGGTCATGATGTGGCATTCCTTTTTGATGACGTCAGCTTGACGGGTTGGGTTGAAAACGTTTAACCACTCCCCTCAAGTCTGAGCAGAGATGGAGAGGAGGAGTGCTAGAATAAAACCCTCGCTCTGTTCAATATTCCCTTACACTGGGAAATCGTCACAACACTGGAGAAAAGTTGTTTTGGAACTTCCGGTTCACAGGGACTTTTAAAAACATTAATACAACTCTTTGCTTTACAAAAACTGTTATTACACTAAAACAAGACACAAAATAGGATATTTAATTTACCCCTACAGCTAGTCATATAGTTAATTCTTTTTTTTTATTCTGTATTTTTACAGACCTAAAACCATGATTAGAAGTAGTCAAAGACACAAACGATTTTGAACATTTATATACATTTGTGTGTTGCAAAAGCAGAAGGCTATCTTCTTTAAATAAAGATTTACCTCTATTCATGCCTTAACTTCTTTAAAATAACCAGGTGACCTGCGTTATCTCTGTGATTACTTGATTAGTAATATTGCGAGAGGTTTCCTCACACGAGTAAAAGCACTTTAGATGTGTTTGTGGCAAACACATTGTATTTACTTAGACTTTTTAAATGTATTTAACATTTTAAATGTTTTTCTTCTGTCCAACTTACATTTCATATATGAATTACCTGAGACGTTTAACAACCACATATATAGGGAATGCATGTTGATTAGTACACTGTACCTCTACCATCACTGTATATTCTGAGGAAATATCAGTTACTTACTGGGGATAATCTCATTAAATTCAAAAACATTTGTTTAATTTATAAAATCAGACATGGTCTAGCACCTCATGCTTTCTGTGTGCGTTTAAACATTATATATTTATTTTATATGAATTGTATTTCTTAACCATAATGTAATTTTATTTTTGTGGTTTTATACCTGCGGTTATCTGTAAGGTTGCCTTTTATTACACCCGGCTGAGGGACTAACGATGAAAATTAGCACTTTTGAGCTAACTTGGGTACATTCACATTGTTTTAATGCTGATTAATGTAACAAAGCCATATGAGAATGTTCTCTAACACCAAATAAACAGATAATGGAATGTTTGCAATCTACAATATGTTAGACATTACTCAGTATACATGTGTGTAAATAATTGTGCTTGAATCTTTGGGCGTATTTTACACACATCAACATATTTTGTCTGAAAATGTTCCACAGTCTTGTAAAGCCTATGGACTAACTTTAAAACATAATCTTTATACAGAAATCACACGTGCCCAAAACAAACATACAAGATTCAAAAAGACCAAATCAAAGAGGGATGAAAAGCATTTGTTTATAAGAAATACACAAAAGTTTGCAAATGACGGTTTATCATTAGTTTTTTAGTCATCTTATGCTCAGATAGCAGATGACAGCGTTCACATCTTGTTTCTCGGATTGTATGTGTTTTAGGTGAAGACTTTTCTTTATAGAATTTATAGTCTTTCTGTTTGAGAATCTATCTATGATGCTGAATCACACAAAGTATTAACACGAAAAGTAAGTGCATGCTGTTTTACACTTAAACTATTACCACAGAATCACTTGAGTTAAATTAAAGCTTGAGTTAAGTTACAACCAAACTTATCGTCATACCTGTTGTACCAGACACAAATTGTTCTAACAAATCTTTTTTTGTTTTATAAATACACTTTTCTTAGTTCTAAAAATATCGGGGCTATATGAAGTTAATACACAATGAAACGAAAATAATGCTACCAAATATGTCTGACACAATGTTTTTAAGAAAAGGCAGTGTTTTGAAATACAGATGTTTTTTCTATTGACAAACCTATGCAATTCCAATGATCTCACCCCAGTGGTGTTTAACATCCAAGAACTGAAGAAGCAGTTCTTTATGCAAAAAAAGCTAATTAATTAAAAAATAACAACACTACAAATACTTTAAGTTATAGTAAACATTTACAATGTGTAATTCTGTCAGTTTGACATGCCGTATACCTGTACCACATTATTGTAATGCAAACACATTTGAGGGTTAACGTTACCTGTCCTTGTAAAGGATGTGGATAAAATTCAAGTATAATCTTTATGCAGCAATCACGCATCCACAATTTACTAGAAAAGTGTGCACTGTGTATAAGAAAATACATGTAAACTCAATTTAAACAGCTTGTCTATTATTGAAAAGATGCCGTGTAACACAGATATGGATATAATACGAACCATTTGTCCATTTTTTAAATGCTGCTAAACAAAAGAATCCTAATGGTCTGGATTAGGGTTGCATGGTGTAGGCCTATAGATTTTTTATGATCTCAGACATGACCACAAAATATTTTTAAAAAACAATTTATTTAAACAATATATTGAGAGATAAACAGTATATTCATACATTGAAACGTCATACAATATATTCATACATTGAAATGTTAAAAAGTAAAACAATAGTAATGACATTAAAGTTTGTCTAACCAGGAAATAAATTTTTTGCAGGCTGTGTTATCTCGCTCTAGGATGTAGCTGAGTAGAGTTTCAACGATTTCGCAGACGGCACAGAGTTTCTCATTTTTTGAAAACAGTGACGCACATAGATCTGTTACAAACGTACACATACAGAGAACTTCAAACTCGTCCCTACAATCAAACACCACACCCAGAACTTTTCTGAGAATTACACAGATCGGCTCGTTGGCATTAAGACACACGATCGTAACATCACGCCATGAATTTGTTAGGCCTCTTACGATCATTTCATTTTTGAGTTTTGTTACACGACTGGTATCTCCCGCACAGTCTTTATTCGAATCACACGCTGCATCGATGATCTTATGCATCAAGTCAATCATCTGGCCTCTAAAATAATCTTCAAACATACAGTCTATGGTATCTCTTAAACGACACTCTTTGCTCATGGCACAGTCAAACACCGTAGGCTTGTGCGCAGCGTCTTCAGAACTCAAAGGGGAGTTATGCTCCATCATGCTTTTAGTCCGAAGTTTTTAGATTTTTAGAACAAAACTTCATGGATGGTGTAAACTTTGTCCCCTATCCGATGTTGAAAGATTCGGATAGTTCCTGGAATGTCATGTGATTGAGTCGTTGCAGCACGATCATCCAAGTCTTGTGCATTAACACTCTGAAGTTGTGGGTTATGGGTCAGATCCTCCATAGTGATGTCAGAAACACAATACGTGTCATGCTCAGGTATATAAGAATGTTGAAGCGTTCTTTGGTTGTCCATGTAACAATCAGACAATGTTCATTCAACCTTTGATCGCTGAGATGTTGTAGTAGTAGAGCCGTCTACGTTGGAACTCGTACTGTCCTGTTAGGTCAGCTCTGTCAGGAGGTCACCAGCTCTGTGTCTCTCTGTGAGATTATCAGGGTGGGTATATAACCCCACTGGAGGGGGTTGTATAGGGGTGTAGCCGTCATGACGTCGTAAACAGTGGGTGTAACTGTTGTTTAGTGACTTTTAGTGACTTAGTGATTTTAACTCCAATTACAAAATTTTGATTAAACATTACAAGGTCAAAACATATGTACGGGTGGATTGTTCGCAATAAGAGTTGTAACAAGTATTAATAAAGTAGATAGGAAGTAAAAGAAAAACATTTACCAAATATTAAAGTAACACTATGTAGTTTTTTCAACCTTCATAATATATTTCCAAGACCCTTGTGATGGTACAGCGACTTAAAATAAGTTAAATGACACGTCTGCCATCGCCTGACGGTGTCGCTTTTAATGGCACTATGTAACTTCGGGGTTCGGGTAGGAACCCGTGCACAAAAACAACTACAAAATTAGACTGCTTTACGTCAAGCGCTACAATAGTCATTATTTCGTTTTTCTTCGTTTCTGATGTTGCAATACATCATCCTTTCATGAAATCATGTAACATACTCTACCTTGTCTGTGGACGTCGTTCATTCTGAAGCCGGTGCTGGATAAACAGAGAGCGTGCGTGCGACGCTAGGCTCAATTATTTACGACAGCGGCAATGGACAATTTCGTTTCCAACCAGTAGGGCGACCGAAGAGGAAAATTTACTTAGTGTTACTTTAAGATGTTAAAGTTCAGTTATAAACCTTTAGAGCTTTCAAATGTATTTAGTTAAAATTTAAACAAGATATATCACATGAAACATGTAATTACCGAATTCATTGTTTAATAACTTCAATAGTTATTAAGCACCAACTGATTAAAGTTTTTTTCTTCAGACAATGTGACAGAAGTAATTTTATGATAAATCATCGTGCACTGCTGCACTGTGCTTTGTTGAATGCACAGAATTTGAGGGTCACTTATAGATTTCAATTTAACGCACATTTCACAACTCTTGTAAATGCTTTATTTAGTGGTACATTAGATGATGTAGGAAACTCCGGCGATAGTTGTGAGAGAGAGAGACATACGCAAGACATTTCTACGGTTGATGACATTCTAAGAAAGCATAGTTGTTTTCAAAGTTTGTTTTTCAAAGCGTAAGGGAAATAGACACGATGCAATAGATTGAGAATGGCGATGTTAAATGGAAAGAATAAAAATTAATTATCCCACCTTTCACTTAAAAATAAGTATCATTTAGAATTCATTATCTTAACTGTTGTTTAGTGACACACATAACATAACTGTGTATAAATGATTGTGCTGTGAAATGCACATCTTTAAGTGTAATAGACAGGTTTGATGTGTAATAGTTTTTTAGGTAACAGAAAAACAGCAATACTCATCTTTCATCTCGATGTTTCGTAGAGATAGCAGAAATATGTTGTCAAATAAATATGTTGTAAAAGAAATGTAGAAGTCGTGTAGAAGGACGGTCATTTAACTTATTTTAAGTCGCTGTACCATCACAAGGGTCTTGGAAATATATTATGAAGGTTGAAAAAACTACATAGTGTTACTTTAATATTTGGTAAATGTTTTTCTTTTACTTCCTATCTACTTTATTAATACTTGTTACAACTCTTATTGCGAACAATCCACCCGTACATATGTTTTGACCTTGTAATGTTTAATCAAAATTTTGTAATTGGAGTTAAAATCACTAAGTCACTAAAAGTCACTAAACAACAGTTACACCCACTGTTTACGACGTCATGACGGCTACACCCCTATACAACCCCCTCCAGTGGGGTTATATACCCACCCTGATAATCTCACAGAGAGACACAGAGCTGGTGACCTCCTGACAGAGCTGACCTAACAGGACAGTACGAGTTCCAACGTAGACGGCTCTACTACTACAACATCTCAGCGATCAAAGGTTGAATGAACATTGTCTGATTGTTACATGGACAACCAAAGAACGCTTCAACATTCTTATATACCTGAGCATGACACGTATTGTGTTTCTGACATCACTATGGAGGATCTGACCCATAACCCACAACTTCAGAGTGTTAATGCACAAGACTTGGATGATCGTGCTGCAACGACTCAATCACATGACATTCCAGGAACTATCCGAATCTTTCAACATCGGATAGGGGACAAAGTTTACACCATCCATGAAGTTTTGTTCTAAAAATCTAAAAACTTCGGACTAAAAGCATGATGGAGCATAACTCCCCTTTGAGTTCTGAAGACGCTGCGCACAAGCCTACGGTGTTTGACTGTGCCATGAGCAAAGAGTGTCGTTTAAGAGATACCATAGACTGTATGTTTGAAGATTATTTTAGAGGCCAGATGATTGACTTGATGCATAAGATCATCGATGCAGCGTGTGATTCGAATAAAGACTGTGCGGGAGATACCAGTCGTGTAACAAAACTCAAAAATGAAATGATCGTAAGAGGCCTAACAAATTCATGGCGTGATGTTACGATCGTGTGTCTTAATGCCAACGAGCCGATCTGTGTAATTCTCAGAAAAGTTCTGGGTGTGGTGTTTGATTGTAGGGACGAGTTTGAAGTTCTCTGTATGTGTACGTTTGTAACAGATCTATGTGCGTCACTGTTTTCAAAAAATGAGAAACTCTGTGCCGTCTGCGAAATCGTTGAAACTCTACTCAGCTACATCCTAGAGCGAGATAACACAGCCTGCAAAAAATTTATTTCCTGGTTAGACAAACTTTAATGTCATTACTATTGTTTTACTTTTTAACATTTCAATGTATGAATATATTGTATGACGTTTCAATGTATGAATATACTGTTTATCTCTCAATATATTGTTTAAATAAATTGTTTTTTAAAAATATTTTGTGGTCATGTCTGAGATCATAAAAAATCTATAGGCCTACACCATGCAACCCTAATCCAGACCATTAGGATTCTTTTGTTTAGCAGCATTTAAAAAATGGACAAATGGTTCGTATTATATCCATATCTGTGTTACACGGCATCTTTTCAATAATAGACAAGCTGTTTAAATTGAGTTTACATGTATTTTCTTATACACAGTGCACACTTTTCTAGTAAATTGTGGATGCGTGATTGCTGCATAAAGATTATACTTGAATTTTATCCACATCCTTTACAAGGACAGGTAACGTTAACCCTCAAATGTGTTTGCATTACAATAATGTGGTACAGGTATACGGCATGTCAAACTGACAGAATTACACATTGTAAATGTTTACTATAACTTAAAGTATTTGTAGTGTTGTTATTTTTTAATTAATTAGCTTTTTTTGCATAAAGAACTGCTTCTTCAGTTCTTGGATGTTAAACACCACTGGGGTGAGATCATTGGAATTGCATAGGTTTGTCAATAGAAAAAACATCTGTATTTCAAAACACTGCCTTTTCTTAAAAACATTGTGTCAGACATATTTGGTAGCATTATTTTCGTTTCATTGTGTATTAACTTCATATAGCCCCGATATTTTTAGAACTAAGAAAAGTGTATTTATAAAACAAAAAAAGATTTGTTAGAACAATTTGTGTCTGGTACAACAGGTATGACGATAAGTTTGGTTGTAACTTAACTCAAGCTTTAATTTAACTCAAGTGATTCTGTGGTAATAGTTTAAGTGTAAAACAGCATGCACTTACTTTTCTTGTTAATACTTTGTGTGATTCAGCATCATAGATAGATTCTCAAACAGAAAGACTATAAATTCTATAAAGAAAAGTCTTCACCTAAAACACATACAATCCGAGAAACAAGATGTGAACGCTGTCATCTGCTATCTGAGCATAAGATGACTAAAAAACTAATGATAAACCGTCATTTGCAAACTTTTGTGTATTTCTTATAAACAAATGCTTTTCATCCCTCTTTGATTTGGTCTTTTTGAATCTTGTATGTTTGTTTTGGGCACGTGTGATTTCTGTATAAAGATTATGTTTTAAAGTTAGTCCATAGGCTTTACAAGACTGTGGAACATTTTCAGACAAAATATGTTGATGTGTGTAAAATACGCCCAAAGATTCAAGCACAATTATTTACACACATGTATACTGAGTAATGTCTAACATATTGTAGATTGCAAACATTCCATTATCTGTTTATTTGGTGTTAGAGAACATTCTCATATGGCTTTGTTACATTAATCAGCATTAAAACAATGTGAATGTACCCAAGTTAGCTCAAAAGTGCTAATTTTCATCGTTAGTCCCTCAGCCGGGTGTAATAAAAGGCAACCTTACAGATAACCGCAGGTATAAAACCACAAAAATAAAATTACATTATGGTTAAGAAATACAATTCATATAAAATAAATATATAATGTTTAAACGCACACAGAAAGCATGAGGTGCTAGACCATGTCTGATTTTATAAATTAAACAAATGTTTTTGAATTTAATGAGATTATCCCCAGTAAGTAACTGATATTTCCTCAGAATATACAGTGATGGTAGAGGTACAGTGTACTAATCAACATGCATTCCCTATATATGTGGTTGTTAAACGTCTCAGGTAATTCATATATGAAATGTAAGTTGGACAGAAGAAAAACATTTAAAATGTTAAATACATTTAAAAAGTCTAAGTAAATACAATGTGTTTGCCACAAACACATCTAAAGTGCTTTTACTCGTGTGAGGAAACCTCTCGCAATATTACTAATCAAGTAATCACAGAGATAACGCAGGTCACCTGGTTATTTTAAAGAAGTTAAGGCATGAATAGAGGTAAATCTTTATTTAAAGAAGATAGCCTTCTGCTTTTGCAACACACAAATGTATATAAATGTTCAAAATCGTTTGTGTCTTTGACTACTTCTAATCATGGTTTTAGGTCTGTAAAAATACAGAATAAAAAAAAGAATTAACTATATGACTAGCTGTAGGGGTAAATTAAATATCCTATTTTGTGTCTTGTTTTAGTGTAATAACAGTTTTTGTAAAGCAAAGAGTTGTATTAATGTTTTTAAAAGTCCCTGTGAACCGGAAGTTCCAAAACAACTTTTCTCCAGTGTTGTGACGATTTCCCAGTGTAAGGGAATATTGAACAGAGCGAGGGTTTTATTCTAGCACTCCTCCTCTCCATCTCTGCTCAGACTTGAGGGGAGTGGTTAAACGTTTTCAACCCAACCCGTCAAGCTGACGTCATCAAAAAGGAATGCCACATCATGACCAGAAGTAGCTTTTCAGATTTTGATTAAAGATTACCAAGCCATTTTTTTTTTTTTTTTCCTGTGTATTAACATGCACTGATTAATTGGTCACCACAAGACTAGCAATATGGGCTAACAAAGTAAATAGGGTACATTTTGATTTCATGTCGACTTTAAAAATAGCTTTCATCAATCTATTTTTGAGAAAACCAAAAGTTTACAGTAGCCTATATCACCCAAAGCTCACAATACCATTCAGAGTTGACAAGAGATCATTTCTCGTTTTCTAGGCATAACATGTCATGGTACAAAGTGATGCTCTCTCTCTCTCTCCATGATGTAGTTAAATGTAAAGACGCTCATCCATATGTAAAATGTAAATGTAAAGTGTGCGTGCGTGTGTTGGGGGCGCTGTGCTAGAGGCCCACTTGAAAATATTAGGCCAGAAAGATATAATAGTGAATTAATAACTAAATAAAATAAAATATAAACGTTGTTTTAAGTCTTTTTACCAATATTGAAATCTGTAGGTATACCTCTGCACATAGCCTACATATTCTCATGCGTTGTCGGAGTTGTAGGTGGGCGGAGACTCACAGACCGTCTATTTCTCATTCATGTTTTGCTTTCGGAGCGCGAGCCGTGAGGTTGCTTTGCGGGACAGTGAAAGATATATTTTTAGCTAAGAACTAAACAAAAGTTTAGTAGTGAATTGAAATGTTAAAAAGATTTGCTTAAAAACTATTCGTTTTATGTATTTTTTAACTGTTGATATGTTAAATGTTCACGTTTGAAACATTGTTTAAAACAATTTACTATTTTTCTGGTAGGCCTATCTTTAAAAGTTGTTCGTGAAAGACATTCTTGTTTTAAAAGATTTAACGTTGACTTTTTTTGTTTTTAGCTGGTTTTAAAATCTGTAGGCTGTGTGAAGGAAAACATTCTAACCTGTTTTAAATTGTTCTGATGCCTATACGTTTTAGCCTATAAACATTTGTATTTTAAAGGTCTGTATCATTTAAAAAGTTATTAAAGTTGTATGTGAAAGTGTAGGCTACATGTCTGTTTGCCTACCGCTTACATTTCACTTTTTTAAAAGTTTAAAGCACAAAGTTTTGAACGGATTTATAATTTTTTACTCCAAAAACGCATTCTCAAACAATGATCAGATTTCTCCATTGGGTGAGGTGGATTATCATATCGAAGAGTGAATAAATCAGTAAGATAGTTAATTTTTTTAAGCAACTATTATTTTTATAAATGTTATTTAGTACAGGCCTAATTATAAATAAATCTAGTGTTAGGTGGTCGGAGACTCGGCTTCACACACTGAGAACCTGCTTCATGAAATTTCTACCGTCGATGAGTGATGTATCATACGGAACTTAAAACTAAACTTTAGTAGCATAGGTCTAGAGACCTCGAGCCTTTGTTTAATGTAGCCTATTCTTTATTTTTTTTAAACTTGTTTTAAATGATTGCACATCGGGATGTTGTTTTGAATGATTTTTAAATCTGTAGGCCTATGTGACCATATACTAACTTTCTTCAGATAACAATTACCCAATACATTGCATCACAATCAAAAATTTAAAGCACGTTGTTTTGTGTGTGTGTGTGTGTGTGTGTGTGTGTGTGTGTGTGTGTGTGTGTGTGTGTGTGTGTGTGTGTGTGTGTGTGTGTGTGTGTGTGTGTGTGTGTGCGCGTGTGTGTGTGTGTGTGTGTGTGTGTGTGTGTGTGTGTGTGTGTGTGTGTGTGTGTGTGTGTGTGTGTGCGTGCGCGAACTTCTCCTGCGACATGTTATTTGTTATAGAACAGTAAAAAAGCCCCTTTGGAAATGGACTCTTCCAAACACCCCCCAACTCTGCTCGCGATGTGGACTGTTCTAAAACTTTCCGTGGTGTTTGAAAACGCCTAATGGAGAGAGAATTTGCAGATGCGCTTGTTATGTAAATAATAGTTAAAATCAAGCGTTGTTAACTAAGGAATATGTGTGTGCGTGAAACTAATTGTAAACACATGTGCATATTTTATTGTAAAATACGTTCATAAGAGAGAATTTAGACCATGAGGCATTCCGTCTAAATGTTTACAATGTTAATTATGTTTGCACTTTATATTATTACCACCTAGCTGACGCATGATCCCGTGTTATTTATCTACAGTATGTAATGTTATGTCGTGCATGTCGTGTAGACTTCGACTGTGTCTCAGGGAACATTTGTTCACTTAACTTTTCTGCTTCAGTGTAATTAAATGGGTACAGGATGTCCGGTTAAAGCAATAGGAAGGATGCAAAGGATATGCAAAGGAAGTATATTTATTATTTATTACATTAAATACATTTATTTAATACGTGGGTATTTATTAACGTGGTCCGTGAGCAGTCTGTATATTCCCATTTGTTAATCCGTCTCCTCAGTCTTTTCATACCAATCCATAACGTGGTAAAAAATAAAATCCAATATCTCGCTATGTGAAAACCAAATCGGGGGTCTTTCTGTCGTATTCCATGTAAATCTTCTATCGTTATATCCACACTGGTCAATCTGCCTTCACGTAATCCTTGTCAAAATCATACACGCACGTCCTCCAGACAAGTGAAAAATATATTCCACACGTTCCGCTGGTTCATTTTGTTAATCACAATCCTTGTAATTTTCGCAGAGCTAAAGTTAAATCCATCATAGCTTCATCAAGGCATCTCTCGGGAGTCTGTGGGTCTACAGTAGCGTATAAATTCCAAGTATCCCCCACAGAACGCGCGCTCCTTTTTAAATAGACCGCGGCATGATAAGGAGGTGGAGACTCTTTCATTATGTGTGTGCGTGAGTGTGACGTATGTGTGACGCGTGTTGTATTTCCCACACTTACGCTGTGGAAGGCGTGTCGTGGGAGGAGTCTGCGTGTGGCTCAGAACACTCTTTCAGATCGTCATTTCTGGGCAGATCTTTCATGTAAGCAGATGTGTTTTCGCTATGCTCCCCCGGAGATTACTTGAAAATCTCTCAACTTTGGAGAAGATGCACTCTGTTCACTTTTACACATCTTTAAACAGCGAACTGGTTAACTCGTGTTATTTTTTCAACAAAACGGTTTGTAAAAACGTAAGGTCTTTTTTTTTAATATGGTTACATATAGTTTGAATATTATGCTGTGTTTGAAACAGTTTTACCAATTTTAAGGTAAAAAAAAAAACTCTTTAACTTGTTTTACTGAAAATGCTTTTAAACACATAGTTTAAATAGTATGCTGTGTTTGAAACAGTTTTAACCATTTTAAGGTAAAAAAAAAACTCTTGTTTTACTGAAAAACGTTTTTAACCCTCAGAGACCTAAGGGTATTTTTACAATAATTTTTCCGTCTGGTGTTATTCACTAAAAAAGCTTGTAAAACATCAACCCTTTTGTGTACAGACAATTGACACACCTCTTTTTTTTCAGGACAAATTGAACTTTCAGCATATCTGTGTTACATTGATGTCACCTGAATGTAAAATAAGTTATGGGACCATAAAGACAGATGAAAAAAGAAATCGGAAATTGAATCACTCAAATATTTATTGAAATCACACAGAAATAAATAAAAGCTAAGCAAATTTCCTCTGGAAAACAGTTTGTTCATGTCTTTGGAGTCCTGGAGCACAGGAATAAACATTATAGCTTGTACAGAACCAAAACTATTTACATTTTTCCAAAAGAAGTCCAGGCGTTTTCATGAAATTCACTGGTGCCAAGCCTCAAAACAGTTCCTATCAGCAATCACAAAGAGGGCCACATCACAGGCTTTGCATTTATATTTTATTTATTTTATTTATTATTTTATTTATTCTATTCTTTTTATACTTTTATACTACATTTATACTTCTATAATACTTTTTTACAGTAAATAAATAAATGGCACTTCAGCTGGGTCTATCCTGGTAATCTAGTTCCTCATCTGTCAAAAAGCTCTGTTCTCCTGAAAATCCATAATTCTGCGCTCGATTTAGATCCATTTCTCTGTGATTCTCTGTGAAACCTGCGTCTCCGTGCTACTCTCTCTCCCTCCCTCCCTTGGAGAGAGCGCAATGACCCAGTGACGCACCCAATGTTTACGACGGATCAGCCTGTAATTGGTCAAAAACCATCACGTGGATATCCAAAATGGCAGCTAGCATCGAGCTACCGGCAAATATGACGGAATATTTATAAGTTATGGACTTCAAGTGTATCAAAGTTGGATATAAACGTTTGGATTTATGGCTGAAAAACTCCGAAAGTATGCACAAGTTCCAGGCTGGATAGAAAACCTTCTGTAAAGGCTAGAAAGACACCAAAGACACCCCCGTGATGGCTAGCTCGTTAGCTTTCTGCTGGAAAAAACGGTAAGAAAATCGATAAATCTGTTGTCGAGTTATATCATAATTTCTCGGAGCTGATTTGTGGCGTCGTCGACGATGCCGTCGGGCTCAGAGGGTTAAATGACATTTAACATTTAACCATGTTACAAAGCACAACTATTTGATGTAATAACACTAACACATTTTTTGATTACTTTAAGAAAAAATATATACTTTTTAACACATTGTTTTAAAGTGTATGAAAAAGTCTTTAATAAAAAACACTAAACTCATCTCTGACTCTGTCATCCTTCTTAAAAAAGATTGTTTTGAATGTTTTTTTATCATTTTTGAACATTTTCACATTAAGAGCTAGTAATCGTGGGGGTGACACCCCCACCCCACAACTCTACAGATGTTCACACCCCTAAGGGAGGGGTTGGGGGGATGAGGGGCTGAGTCTAGGGAATTCCCACGGTCACATGACATACCCGGAAGTGGGCGGGGAAAGGGGCGGGACTAACGCGGGAAAATCCCACGCAGGCCATAAATGGGTAGGGGAGGGGCTTTATGATGGCAATAAATCACTCAAAGTGACAGAAGCCGCCCTCAATACTCTCTGTGATGTTCCTCCATGTCTTCTGAAGATTTGTAAAGGTGCACTTAGTATCTCATTTAAAAGTTTGTGTTCAAAGAAACGAATAGTCCTTTAGTTTAAATCCGTTTAAGATTGTGTACATTCAACGTGAGATGAAGACTTCTGATTAATTGAAAATTAAGTATGATTATTGTATGGCTACAGATTTCAGAAGTCAATCTTGCGAAACTTCTAGACCATATCCAGGTATAATTTCCTCTCAATTTAAAAAGAAAAGAAAACATGAGAGAAAAATGTATTGAATGTCAAAATAAAAAATAAAAAAATAATGATATATATATATATATATATATATATATATATATATGTTAATAAATATTTATTTATTTATTTTTATTTTAATGGGTAAAAATTTACAATAAGGTTTAATTGGTTAACATTAGATAACTACATTAGAACTAACATAACAATGAACAATACTAATCTAATATCAATTCTTATATTAATATTAATCTTAGTTAATGTTAATCTCAACATTTACTAATACATTTATAAAATCAAAAGTTGTAGCCATTTACATTAATGAATGCACCTTGAACATTTTTACACCATTACACCATTAACAAAGTTAATTCATATTTTTATTAGTGCTGTAAAAAAAAGTTAGTAATGTTAGTAATGCATAACTGATGTGAATGAACACTTATTTGAAAGTGTTACCATTATATGTATTACTTGTATTGGTTTTCTTTTGCCATTAGGATGAAATATTACAATGGACTATATTTATGCTGGTACTTTGTCTTTTTTGGCAGAATTTAAATTTTGCATGAACTCTCCCTTTAATGCCAGCAGTAACAGAGGCGGAAAGCATGACTCAACAGAAATAATGGATAAATTGACATTCTGCCTGAAATTTGAGCCAAAGCAGCGCATTGCTGTCCTGGTCTCGAGAATTAAGGTCAGACTGCATTAGCTGGAGAGGTTAAGACTCTCGGTCTTGTTTATGACAAACAACTGAAGCTCACTCAGACACGACGCGAGCCAAGCGCATGCAGTTAAAGTGTGCTTATAAAATCAAGCTGCTCCCGTATGTATTTGAAGTAATAAGGAGGCGAGCAGGCGCTCTTGTGGGACTCCCCAGGGGCCTGAAACTGCAGGGCGGGAACAGTTTGCCAGAGCGGCCCACCGCCTGAGAGATTGTTGTGTAATTCCCCATGTGTCCGTTTGATGCATCTCTTCCCCGTCTGTCACTGATGTATCCGTGGAAAGACTCAACCCTAGACTGCTTCCAGACCTCTGGGGCTTTGCAGGTCTTTTTTCCAGACGTCTCCAGTCCACCCGTTTGTTGAATAGATACAGTAATCATGTGGAACAGACTGAACAAATCGGCATCAACATTTTCCCAGGCCCACATGATCTGTGGTTTATTTAAAGAGACTTTTACAAAGTCTTGATTTTTTTCTGGGCTCTACTAGAACAGGTTTCCATGCTTAAAATGTTCAAAAAACATTATATTTTCCCAATATTCTCCATTGTTGCAGCTCCTCTCTTCCCAGTCTGTCAGAAACGCTCTGTTTAGTTCCTGTCTCGATGAAGCCCCTCCTTCTGAAAAGCACACTGTGCTCTGATTGGTCAGCTGGATCAGTGTGTTGTGATTGGTCAGAGCTTTGAGCGTGTTTTGAAATGACCCGCCTCTTACCATACTTCAACACACTACCAGAGAGACAGTAGGTGCGTCCATTTGACAGGATCCTACGCAGTGTTCACTGCTCCCTACTCCCTGAACACGGTACATCAGTTGAAGTGGACTTCGCTGACAATAATCACTCATTTGGAATGCCCTGCAACGTCATCAAAGAAAGGCAACAACAGGGTCGCGCAGATTATGATATAACTGAATTAATGTTGTAATTTACTTTCCTTTCTAATTTAAAATCATATAATAGACCTATAGATACATTCATCACCCCAACCATTCATAAATTCTCTAGTTTGTATAATAATAACAATATTTATGAATACTCAATGCATACGTAAACTAAGGGCCGTTAGAAAATTAAAATTTAAAATCTCTTCCACAGCTCTGCTCTATGGTTAGTTCAGACTGGTGATGCGGTGCACAATGACAGTTGGGTGATTTCCACTCTCCACTTCCTGTGAAGTGATGTATCGATGTTCCCTAATTCCCTACACCGTTTGCAGTGCACTGCAAACATGAACATGTTCGTTCCTTCCGGATTGAAATCTCACTTAAGATGGCGAAATACCCTGTGAAGTCCACTTCGCAGTCCACTTACGGTCGAATGGAACACATCTAGTTATTGTTTTGAGTTGTTGTGTGTGTTGATCTCTGGATTGTCCTGGTGTGTGTGTGTGATGAGATTGATGAGAGTAAGTTGTTATAGTGAGCCGCTGTGCAGGTGTAAAGCTCCTGCTACTGATTCAGTCAGAAATGGCCAGTGAATGCACAGTTGCTTTCTTTCGTGGCTGTATTCCTGCTTGTCCTCCTGCTGAATGAAAATCACATGTTCCTCTTTGATGTCACTCTTCTTCTAGGTTCATATTTTGTAGTGGTATGTGGTTTGTTTGCAGAATAGTTTCAGTTTTTAGTGATTGTCTGGTGGGTGTTGTATTGTTACACCTTTGGGAAACGAGACCATCTTCTCTTTGTTTCCTGTTTCCTTTAGTTCCTCTTCTCTGACGAAATGACCAGGAGCAGATATGGCTAAAAGAAACAAACCTTAAAGAGATAGTTCACCCAAAAATGACAATTCATGTCATAATTTACTCACCCTCATGTCATTCCAAAACCGTAAGACTTTCATTCATCTTCAGAACACAAATGAAGATATTTTGGATGTAATCTGAGCGGTTTAGTCCAAATTTTCTGAAGAGACTAGATCGCTTAAAATGATGAACAGATTGAATTAATGCTTTTATTCACATATAAACATTCATCAACGCACACATCAGTTGTGGTAAACGGAAGCTCAAGCATTTTTGCTTGACGTTAGAGAACCAATGAGGTTCATTCTCGTGTTATGCAGCATATTTGAGCTTCTGCAAGAACCAATGACTACGTTTACATGCAGCCAATAACCCGTTCAAAACCGGGATGTTAGCAATAACCCGGTCGCGAACGGCCATGTAAACACCGGCAAAAACCCGAATATGCTCATATCCCGGATTTTAAAAACCGGGATATTATACCTGGGGTACCCCTTTTCTAACCCGAATTTTTGGTCATGTAAACGCGTATCGGAATATCCCCTATAGTGATTTGTGACCGGTCACGGAAACTAGGGACACAAGTCGGTTCTGGGGCATTTTGAGTTATTTATAGATTCTGAAAGTGTAGTCTCCAAGCTTTCCAACGATGTGTAACATTTGGAAATCTGATAATATCTGGAGAAGTTGTGGCCATTTGAAGGTAGGCACTTAAAAAAGCTCAAAGATGAGAAAACGACCTCTAAAGATTGTGCAGTTCTCACCTGTCTCTACCACTAGGAGTGACAATAGGGCTCATTTACATCTCATTTAGATAAGCCATACCCCATGTAAAACTCCCCCCTGTGCTTTACAGCTTTTTTTGCACTTCGAATGAGTGCACTTCTGCAGCTCTAGGCGAAAAACAATTGTGCTGCCCCTCTAATTGCAACGTACCAGCAACAACACACAAAGACCAATATGCCATATACATATAACGCAAAACCAACAACAACACACAAAAACCAATATGTCATATAAATATAGTGCAAAACCAGCAACAACACACAAAGACCAATATGCCATAGGCCTACATATAACGCTTATAGTGCGCTTCATCGCAGCAAAGGTCTTAACTGCATCCTCTATTTCGATTCTCTGTGCCAGTTCATGTTCTATGGAGATTGTTGCCAGTCCATTAAGTCTGTTCCATTCACAAAACTTTCCCCATTCAAAGCAATCGGGACGTCACATATGAAACAGCCAGCCACCGCTGTCAGCGAGCCGAGCCACCGTATTCAAGCATCGAGGGCGCGCGCGCCGCGGCCAAACCTCCGGTTCAGTTTCCCGAGCCCACGAAGTGCGGCGAAAACATTTTCGGTGTAACTGCCACAATCTTTGCGGCGTCCATCTTCATTGAATTTTGATATCAGATAGAGCCGGCCAGAGCACAGCATGCCCTAATAAGTAGCCATGCTGTTCACTTGGAGGGCGGGGGCAAAAGCCGACTTATCTAGTATGGAAATACACACAGACAATGACACGCCACGCCCCTACTGCGTGCTAGAATCTCTGAAAACAAGCCGATTTCAACCTCAAAATGTAAGCTTTTAAATATACCAATGCTGCTATCTCAAACATGGAGAGGCTTCTTTTTGATTTCAACTAACAAATTCTGCAAAAAATTGAAATTCACCAATTTTGAAAAAAAAAAACTCTTCTTTCTCATTTTGCTCGAAAGTTGTGCTGCCGACTTGTGTCCCTGGTTTCTGTGACGGGTCACATTTGTGTCCTGTGCATGTTCTATTCGCAAGGCATCTTGGTCTTTTGAGTAGAGAAACTTCTCGGCGCATACAAAAACCTGCGTGCAGTATACCGGAAGTAAACATGGCGAGACGCAGCACAGCAAACTTCTGGAGCGAGGTCAGTAACGTTACCAGCATCGATACTTCAGCAAGAACCAATGAGGTGCTACCCAAATTGGATGATGGTGCTTTTATATGGAGGGATTATTGGGTCAGATTGAAAACTAAAAGTCTAAAACTAAAAGTCTTAAACGAAAACCAAAAGTCTAAGTTTGAAACTAAAAGTCTAAGTCGAAAACTAAAAGTCTAAGTCGAAAACGAATTTGGTATTTAGGATAGGGCATTTGGTCATTTAGCCATTTAGGATTTAGGATTGGGCATTTAGGGATTTAGGATTGGGCATTTAATCATTTAGCCATTTAGTATTGAGCATTTGAGGATTGAGGATTGAGGAGTGTATGCAAATAAGGAGGCGTGGCCCAAATGGCTGGTGCGCAGATGCACCTTATGGACAGCAGAGGGAGCTCCAGTGCTAAGGAGCACGCTGTAAACTAAACACAGCGAGTGAGCAGGTCTGCAGCGAGGACTGTACTTTATAATGTGATAACTTCAACTTAATGACAGCGTTGTATAGGGGTACTGGAACGGTACATGTATTCCTATTGAACCGAAATGGTAGCCTACGGTCGTCACGGTTCGGTGCACGAATTTACACGGAGAATACATGGTATAAAAATAAATAAAACTCTAAATAGCGATACAGCTCTATTCGCGTCTGGTGTGAACGCAGCATAATAAACAGCACAAAGTTCAAACTGCAAAGTGTGTATAACGTTATTTGTGTACACTCGCAATAAAATACATGTGCTTTTGTCACACTCTAAAATCTTGTCAAACTGTAACCTACAACTGTCACCCAACCAAAATCTCTCACACACACACACACACACACACACACCTAGTTCATCGCGCCAGCGCCCCCCCCCCCCCCCCCTCCCCTCTCACCCAACCAAAATCACACACACACACTCTCTCACACACACATAATAAACACGCTGCAATGTCAAGATTGCAATGCTGGAGTGTGTGTGTGTGTGTGTGCGAGAGAGAGGGGGGGGGGGGGAGGTGCGAATGCGATCGAACTAGGTGTGTGTGTGTGAGAGACAGAGAGAGAGAGAGAGAGAGAGAGAGAGAGAGAGAGAGAGAGAGAGAGAGAGAGAGAGAGAGAGAGAGAGAGAGAGATGTGTGTGTGTGTGTGTGTGTGTGTGTGTGTGTGTGTGTGTGTGTGTGTTTGGTTGGGTGACAGTTGTAGGTTACAGTTTGACAAGATTTTAGAGTGTGACAAAAGCACAATGTTGTATTTTATTGCGAGTGTACACAAATAACGTTATACACACTTTGCAGTTTGAACTTTGCGCTGTTTATTATGCTGCGTTCACACCAGACGCGAATAGAGCTGTATCACTATTTAGAGTTTTATTTATTTTTATACCATGTATTCTCCGTGTAAATTCGTGCACCGAACCGTGACGACCGTAGGCTACCATTTCGGTTCAATAGGAATACATGTACCGTTCCAGTACCCCTATACAACGCTGTCATTAAGTTGAAGTTATCACATTATAAAGTACAGTCCTCGCTGCAGACCTGCTCACTCGCTGTGTTTAGTTTACAGCGTGCTCCTTAGCACTGGAGCTCCCTCTGCTGTCCATAAGGTGCATCTGCGCACCAGCCATTTGGGCCACGCCTCCTTATTTGCATACACTCCTCAATCCTCAAATGCTCAATACTAAATGGCTAAATGATTAAATGCCCAATCCTAAATCCCTAAATGCCCAATCCTAAATCCTAAATGGCTAAATGACCAAATGCCCTATCCTAAATACCAAATGCCCAATCCTAAATACCAAATGCCCTATCCTAAATACCAAATTCGTTTTCGACTTAGACTTTTAGTTTTCGACTTAGACTTTTAGTTTCATACTTAGACTTTTGGTTTTCGATTAAGACTTTTAGTTTTAGACTTTTAGTTTTCAATCTGACCCAATAATCCCTCCATACTTTTACCTTTAAACTCACAAAAGCTGTATTTATCCTTTAAAATGAAGCTTCCTTTTGTGAGTGGATTATTAGCCTGGGCCTGTCCCTCTCGGCCGGAGCTCGCCAGCTGTTCGTCTTCCTCGAAGGTGTGAGCGAGTGAACAACAAGCTCATCAATATTGAGCTTTCCTGCTGTCGCTTCCCCACAGAGCGAAGGGCTTCAGTTTACCTCATGCTCTCAGAGACGGTTCCTGCTGCACAGACTTACCAATAAACCTGAGCTGGTGCTAACCACGAATGTTGATCTCTTCTCAGGGGCTTTCTCCCTCATATTAATCTTCATTTCATTTAAAAGGGATAATTTATATGTTGCACAATCCAGCGATATCTGGTTAAAGAGGAGCTATTATTCTTTATTACATCAACTTTCTTCAGTGTGTAATGTTGCTATTTGAGCGTGAAAAAGGTTTGCAAAGTTACAAAGTCCCTCCAGCGGGAGTTCTTCTCTATACCAGTGTCACTGTTTCTGAACTCCCTGAAACGAGTTTTCTATCAGAAATGTCAATATTTCCAACGCTATCTCACGACCAATTCGTACAAATTTGTAAGAGTGATTCAAAGGTGGCTAATTCGTACGAATTCATACGACCTCACTCGTACGGATTCGTACGATTTGTCTAAACCCACGTGATGGGTAGGTTTAGGGGCGGGGTCAGGGGTAGGTCATTCGTAGGAATTCATACGAATTTGGAATTCGTAAAATATGTACGATTTAGCAAAAATCTTACAAATTCGTACAAATTTTTTACGAGTCAGGTCGTATGAATTGTTACAAATTAGCCACTCGTACAAATTCGTACGAATTGGTCGTGAGATCGGGTTGATATTTCTCATTTAAATAAATAATATTCAGAATAAAGGGGCGGGGCCTGGTTGAGTTAGTTAGTAGTGTGTTGAAACTGGTGGTTATGGTTAGAGGTGGGACATTTCCCAAACACACTCAAAGCGGTTGACCAATCACAACACACTGATCCAGCCGACCAATCAGAGCACAGTGTGTTTTCAGAAGGAGGGGCTTCATAGTGACAGGAAGTAAACACAGCGTTACTGACAGACTGGGAAGAGAGGAGCTGCAACAATGGCTACATTTACATGTAGTTTACATGAATGCTAAATAAGTGATTGGGTTGATGTGCATGTTTATGTGTCACAAGCTTCAAATCGAATTTGATCATGCGCACACTGCATGAATATACAGTAAGTTTCCAGCTGTTGGTGCACTAAAACCATCCTCCTGCCATATCTTATTTTCTTCGTTTTAGAAAGCAGAATTTTATTTATATATTTCGGGTCCTACTTAGGAGACGACAAGCACATGAAGCTTAGTGCTGTGCTGTTTAGATATAACAAATAGTAAATACGCTTATTCTTGCACCTAAAACAAGGCCTGAAGAGTGGAAGGAGAATCTTAAATTTATAGTTTTAGCAAATGTTGCCTTGGCATCTAGCTGAAATAAAATAAGTTAGATTTTTATTTCATCATTTCAGTTAACATGTTCATTTTAGTTAAATATAGCCTCCTCGAATGATGATGGAGCAACATAACAGCACAATGGCACCATGAAGGCACAAGCATTGTGAGGAAAAAGGGAAAATGTCCGAATAGAAGCCGTAAATGGCCGTGATGATGGTGGATGTGCCACAATCCCAAATGACAGACATATCAGGAAGGAGCACGAGAAGCCGGAGAAAACCAGATACTAAAGACAGAGCTAGAAAGAATCATTGGAGTCAAAGCCTGGGTAGATCTGCTATTGATAGGGGCTCCCGGGACTCGAACATCCCAGCTGGAAGAATGGCTTAAACAAATCCCAGGATATCTGGAGTCAGAAAAGGATACTAGGGTGAATCCACAAAGCCGGGACCCGGTGGAGGTTGAACGGAAAGATAACTGATAAATATGGTGAGGATTTATATTTATATCCCTCTATAGTGCATACATTATAAAATAAAATGTTTGATTCACTTTCCTTGCATGGAATGGATTCCATTACTAAATGCAAAACACATTTTTATATCAAATAAATTTTTTTTAAATGATCTTTTACCACATCAACCCTGCAGCATATTTTGAATTTTTTAGAGAATTAGGCATGTCTGACTTTAAATCAATGTTAAATCTTTTTTAGGTATATTGAAAAAATGCATACAGTTTTTTAAGTTTTTTTTTTATTTAATTGTGATTGGAATTGTTAATTTCAGATAAATACTATATATATATATATATTGGATATATCTAAAATGGATATATTTAAAAATATCTATTGTAGATATTATTCCACTGTCACACTGCTTGTAGGCCTCAAACTTATTTAAGCAATTCTTCAAAACATACAAATAATGATTATGACTCAAAACGGTTTCAAATTAAGTTCACTCACTAACAAATAATAATCATATTTTTGGTGGGTGGAAAATCAATACAAATTGGTTTGAGGGAATCTCTCCAGAGAAATATGTGTCCTCCAGAAGGTTCACAAATGCAGACAAAGATTTAGTATGACAAAGAATAAATGTTTTATTATTGTGAGGCAACAATGCTGTGTGTGTGTGTGTGTGTGTGCGTGCGTGCGTGCGTGTGTGTGTGTGTGTGCGTGCGTGCGTGTGTGCGTGCGTGTGTGTGTGTGTGTGTGTGTGTGTACACTACCGTTCAAAAGTTTGGGGTCAATCCGAATTTTTTTTTTTTTTAAAGAAATTAATCATTTTCTTCAGGAAGAACGCATTAAATTGATCAAAAGTGACAGTAGAGACATTTATTATAATGCAAAATATTTATTTTTTAATTAAAGGCTTTTCTAAATCCTAAAAAAATAAATGATCAAGTTTGCTCAAAAATATGAAGCAGCAGAACTGTTTTCAAATGTGATAATAATCATAAATGTTTCTTAAGCATCAAATAATCATATAAGAATGATTTCTGAAGGATCATGTGACTCTGAAGACTGGAGTAATGATGCTGAAAATTCAGCTTTGATCACAGGAATAAATTACACTTTACTATATATTCACATTTATTTTACATTGAAATAGTATTTCAAAATATCACTGGGTTTGTTTTGTATTTTTAATCAAATAAATGCAGTCTTGATGAGCAAGAAGAGAGTTCTTTTAAAAACATTAAAAATCTTACCGACCCCAAACTTTTGAACGGTAGTGTGTATATATAGAGAGATAGATATACACACTTGCCAGGAGCATTCATAAATTAATATATTTATTTATTTATTTATTTATTTCAATAAATAAATTATTATTATCTTAGAGTATTACATTACATAAATAGCTGACATGGGTATTGCAATAGGATCTGGAAAAAGTAGGAGTGAAAGAGAAGAATCAGAGCAGTGTTTTCTTTTTCAATTAAAGCTCCAGTCCCTGTCGATAATTAACGCCACTGGAGACCTGCTGTAAAGTTCTTTTGACATTGTGCTCTACATGAAACATCTATTGTGTTTCTGCAGACGCAAATGAATTACCCAGTGGAGTTCACAATTAACTAGGCAACACGCTTTACGCTGACTGATTGTCATAACCACATAACCATATGAAGAATAAAACCCGCGGCAAGTTAATTATCCGAGTGACAGTTTTCACAGGTGTTTTAATCTTTTATTTTTCTAACTAAAAATAGGTTGATTTGCTGCTTTATAATACAGTATTAACAGAAAATAACTTCACAGCTTGAGCATGCATTGATTTAGAAGTGATTTACATTTTAGTGAAGTGATAATATATGTACATGACTTCCTGATAATACACATGCACATACAATGCACTGTCAAAAAAACTTAGCAAACTTCATAAACACAATAAATCTACACTTTATTTTGCAATTCACTTAATATGTACACTTTTGGTACTAATATGTACACTTTTGGTACCAGTACACTTTTGGTACCAATATGTACACTTTTGGTACCAATATGTACACTTTTAGTACCAGCATGTACACTTTTGGTACTAATATGTACACTTTTGGTACTAATATGTACACTTTTGGTACTAATATGTACACATTTGGTACCAATATGTACACTTTTGGTACCAACATGTACACTTTTGGTACTAACATGTACACTTTTGGTACTAATATGTACACTTTTGGTACTAATATGTACATATTGGTACGAATATGTACACTTTTGGAACTAATATGTACACATTTGTTACCAATATGTACACTTTTGCTTATATGTACAATTTTGGTACTAATATATACACTTTTGGTACTAATATGTACACATTTGGTACCAATATGTACACTTTTGGTACCAGCATGTACACTTTCGGTACTAATATGTACACTTTTGGTACTAATATGTACACATTTGGTACCAATATGTACACATTTGGTACCAATATGTACACTTTTGGTACTAATATGTACACTTTTGGTACGAATATGTACACTTTTGGAACTAATATGTACACTTTTGGAACTAATATGTACACTTTTGGTACGAATATGTACACTTTTGGAACTAATATGTACAAATTTGTTACCAATATGTACACTTTTGGTACTAATAGGCAGAGGTGTGGACTTGAGTCATGTGACTTGGACTTGAGTCAGACTCGAGTCATGAATTTGATGACTTCAGACTCGACTCGACAAAATGTACAAAGACTTGCAACTCAACTTGGACTTTAACATCAATGACTCGTGACTTCACTTGGACTTGCGCCTTTTGACTCGAGAAGACTTGCTACTTCCCATGAGGAAAATAATGTTCACACGGCCGCGCCGCTCTTTATCTGCATCTTTGAAAAAAATGTGCGCCACCTGTATGCATGCAGAGAGCACGCGCGCTGCCTGCACAACATCCAATCACTGTAGGGAGAGAGCGAAAGACACACGCAAGGGTCTCTCGCTCTCTCCCTCTCTGTCGTGCGTGCGCACGTGCTATATGTTATGAACGCAGTATGTTCTGTCTCGCATTCGCGTTCTAGATTCCGGGAGATTTTAACTAATTTGCGGGCTTCAGGGAGACGCTATCAATATGCGGGAGACTCCCGGAACTTGCGGGAGACTTGGGATCACATTTGGTACTAATATGTACACTTTTGGTACTAATATGTACACTTTTGGTACTAATATGTACAATTTTGGTACTTATATTTACACTTTTGGTACCAATATGTACACTTTTGGTACTAATATGTACACATTTGGTACTAATATGTACACTTTTGGTACTAATATGTACACTTTTGGTACTAATATGTACAATTTTGGTACCAATATGTACCTTTGAGGGACTAATATGCACTCTTTAGGTACAAAGATGTACCTTTTGAAAAGGTACCGCCACAGCTTTTGTACCTTTTTTTTTTCTGAGAGCGAACTTCATAAACACAATAAATCTACACTTTCTTTTGCAAGAAAGAAAGTGGTAAGAAAGCATGAGCCAAGAACATGTGATACAACCCAATACACCCCAACATAAGTAGATCTGCACCTCCATGTATGTTTAATGCTGGTTCTTTTGTTCCTCAAAAGCTTCAGTTCCTCGTGTAGAAATGAGCCAGAGGCCGAGTGAGTTCTCCAAGACAAGGCCTGTCAGGCTAGAGTTTAATTGCTGTTTCTCAGACTGAGCGATCGCTGAACCAGAGCTTTCAAAAGGCCACGCTATATTTAGCGGAGCACCTCGCTTTCCTACTGTTGCTTTATAGACTCGATGTTTTAATGCTTCATGCTTAAGACTTAACCTCTCAGTGGTTAACCGCAGTAACTCCAGTCAAGAGTACAGGAAGAGGAGATTCGTCCCGCTGAGTCCCAAACTCCACACTCATCAAGCGCCAAATGAGAGGAAAATTTTTTAATTTTTTTAATTTAGGCTATAAATATGTAATCTTTCACAAGGAAGGTTTCTTTCTTTCTTTCTTTCTTTCTTTCTTTTCTTCTTTCTTTCTTTCTTTCTTTCTTTCTTTCTCTCTTTCTCTCTCTCTCTCTCTCTCTCTCTCTCTCTCTCTCTCTCTCTCTCTCTCTCTCTCTCTCTCTCTCTCTCATTACTGTAATTCAATTCAATTCACATTTATTTGTATAGCGCTATTCACAATACACATTGATTCAAAGCAGAAGATGGATGGACAAACCCGATCTCGCGACAATTCGTACGAATTTTTACGAGTTGCCCAATTCGGATGAATTCGTAAGAATGACCTAACCCTGACCCCGTCCCTACTCCTACCCATCACGTCGGTTTAGACGAAATCATACAAATTCATACGAGTGAGGTACGAATTACGAATTTACGAAGTACGAATTGGTCGTGAGATAGCGTTAGATAGATAGATAGATAGATAGATAGATAGATAGATAGATAGATAGATAGATAGATAGATAGATAGATAGATAGATAGATAGATAGATAGATAGATAGATAGATAGATGCAATTATTATTATTATTATTATTATTATTATTATTATTTTGTCATTTAAAAGAAAGGTTCAGGCCATTGTCTCGATGATTCACAGCTGGATCAAGTTGATAGATCGTGATCTCCCTGTGCCGAGTTTCTTTGTGATCACGTTCACTTTGGTGTTCATTAGTATTCAGTGTACGGATCCTCTGTGGGGTTTTCCTCTCGGCCTGTAGTTGCTTTTCAGTCGTTTCTCATCCAGCTAGAACCGCTGAGAGCGAGAGGGGTGGAGGTGGAGGGTTTGGGATACACAGCGAGCCTGTCATGGGAACAGGATGGGAATAATGAAGCCATTCAGTAACGGCTGCGAGGGGAACTCGAGGGCCGCGACTGTGAACTGGGTTAAACATGTTTCACACAGGTGAAAGTAACAGTGGCATGTTTCAGATGTCAACACAGGGATGTCCTGTCTAGAAGGTCAGAGGACCAGCAAATAAAAAAAGAGACAGGATTTATTTTAAAGGGACAGTTACTCCATTAACGATATTAACCCATTGTCATCATATAACATATTTTTGGGTTTGGAATGATGAATGAGTAAATGATGGTGAGTAAATGATTAATGCATGTATACTGCTAATTAATGCACAGTAATTTAGAGTGTATATATACTGCTAATTAATGCATAATAATTGACAGTATATATACATATATATTAGGGCTGGGCACGTTAATGCGTTATTATCGCGTTAACGCATTTATTAATAAACGCCGACAATTTTTTTATCGCATGTTAATGCAGTTTTTCTTTTTATTATTATTTTGGCTCTGAATACACATAGGCCTACAGTCAAACCATGGGTCACAGGAGGGGTGGGATGTTGGTTAGCCAAATAACCCACCCAAACAAGCAGTGGAGAGAGGCTTTGGCAGGTTCTCTCAGGTGAACAGAAAGGGAGACAGCGCTCCGTGAGTGAATGACAGGCGCTCTATGGATAGTAACCATGGATAGTAACCTGTACGCAACGCAGCTGTAACCTTTTTAACTTAAATTAAAATTATAAATAACTTTACCTGATAGGCCTGCGTGTAGTTTAGCGGGGATGCTCTGCCATGTGAATTCCCTCCTGTTGATGTCCTGATAAGTATTTAGATCCTGGAAACTCACAAACAGCGAGGATCAGTCTCTCTTCCAATGATTTGTCCTGCGCGTCAGGTTCAATTGTGTGCGTAACAATGAGATTAATCACAAGAAAATCATGTGATAAATCGCGATTAAAAATTGTAATCGTTGCCCAGCACTATATATATATATATATATATATATATATATATATATATATATATATATATATATATATATATATATATATATATATATATATATATATATATATATACTGTATGTATCATGATTTGGTTTGGTTCAGAGTCTGAGAAATACTGCTCTAATTAAATTCTATTATCCAATCATGTTATTGTATGACTTTTCAGTGAAAACAGCAAATATAATTTTCAAGTAGGCTACTAACTAATAGTGTTATGCTCCCGCCAGACGGTGAGACCCATAAAGACCCATAATGCACTGCAACACGAGCAGCCAATAACAAAGATTTACATTCAGATTGTGATGCTACAATTTATTTTAAAATATGGTGCCACCTTGAGTATTAGCTAACAATTTTTTTTCTCTAAACCCCTCCTACTCTTCTCTGATTGGTCAGACAGCCCAGTCTGTTGTGATTGGTCGACCACTTACAGAACAGTAACAATGGCATTAGTTTTACCGTATCAATTCCAGCGTCCTCATCTTTTGCAAGTTCATCAAAGTGGATGTGCTTTCACGGACAGAAAACAATCTTCTCGACGTGAACATATAGGAAACAAACTCTTCCAGTCTCAGCTACATATACAGTGGATACAAAGTATATGTTTACAGGCAGCCAATGAAGAACTTAGGTGGGCATTATGCAAATGTCTTACAAACTTATGTAGGTTTGAACAGGAAGTAAGATTGAAATTCCTGATGATTAGTTTCAGGCAGTTCAGAACATAGACTGTAAAAAATATGGACAAAGCGCCTGTGACGTCACCCATAGACTTTCTGAATAACGGTTTTGAGGCCGTTTATGGGGGGTATGGGCGGCGCCATCTTCGAAAATCTTGGGAAAGCCTAACCCCGCCCACCTTCTGGCCAATCCATATATGGGTAAAAGGGCGGGCTTTGTGTGAGACTGAGCCGGCCGGTGGACGCGCCTCTTCAGTCAAGCAGCCTCAGCTATCTGTAACATTACAAGATCCACTGGCAGACTAAGCTACTTTTTACAGTCTATGGCTACTACATTCACTGCAAATCTGCTGAAGAGTACAACCCATCTGTTAATGCTCAAAATGGTATATTAAAAATGCTCAAAATATATTAACACTCCAATGTGGGACATATCAGTCTGTTCTTATGTTACATTTATTCATTTGGCAGACGCATTTACAGTGTTTCAAACATCAGTTATAACCGGTTATAGGTAAAATACCTCGGACGCTTACTTATCTGAGGCGATTTAATGCTAACTGTTGCAGTGCCACTGCCCAGAAACATTGTGCTAACTACGTGAAATAGTAGAGGAATGTCACTTACCGGAAAAAATGGAGCGAAGTAACTTACTCCTACAGTGTCGGTTAGTGCAGTTTATAGCAGAGCAACCCATTTTATGTACGATATTTAAATACAAATGTTCAGAAAGGATACAGAGGTGGTATGATGTGTTGGGTCAGATCATGGCCGTGACTTCAAATTTCAGGAATTCCACTCGGCGCCGCCCGTTATCAACTGTCAATCAAAGTTAGCCACGCCCTTATTTGTCATACATTTTAAATCTAAATACGATCTAAACTAACGAGCTAGAAAAAAATTCACCCTCCTCACAGTTGTCAGGCACAACAATAAAAGTCCATGGGACCAACCTGTGAAAACATGAATTTATGCTGTGAAGACGGACATTTTAACATGGGGGTCTATGGACATTTGCTCCCTTTTGGGACCGGCCCCTAGCGGAGTTTACATGTATTGCAGTTTTTCGCACTTCCGGGTAGGCTTCATTTTTCAGATTAGAGTGTTGCCGCTTGGTTCAGAATCGGTTATTTCTTTTGGAAGACAATAATTCTTCCAAACTTTTTTTTGGACTTTGATCTTTGAAACTTTGCAGACCTTATTCATAAACAGCTATATTAAACTCTACATGAAAGGTATCTGAAAAAGCACGTTTTTAGTTTGCTGGAGCACAAATTAAATTTGACAGCTATAGTGGAAGAGAAAATTATAACATGATTCGTATGAACCACATGGTGTTTTTTTGTATTTTTTTTGGAATTTGACAGCTTTAGTCCACATTCACTCTAATGGAAAAGGGCAGGTTGGCGGTGCTGCTAAAGAAAGAAAAATAAAATCAGAAAATATGAGTTTTAAATGTCTTGAGGGTGAGTAGATGATAGAATCACTTTTGGGAGAACTTTCCTTTAAATATATCTTGGTTTAGAAAAAAAGCTCATCATAATGTGTTCAGTTGCTTTTAGAGCACTTTCCGAAACAAGAGCACCTCTCAATTCACAGTCAAAGCCTGTTCCGGCATACATATTCAGCATTCATTCATATTCACGGGATGACGATGATGATGATAGCTTTGTGGCATTCAAAAGCTAAACTTTCTCTCCCAAAAAGTTGGATCATGCACACAGAATACTGAAAACACAGCCAGTCTTTAGAAACTGTTTGACATCCATTGAGCTTCTGTAGTTATAGCGTGAGTATGTACCTGCATTCAGAGAGAAACCCCATTGCTATAGTCGTTCTGAGTCCTTAAGGTTTCATTTAAAAAAAAGTACAATTTCTTTGTACCCGACTAGAAAATATTGATGGCTGATGTAAAAAGACACAAATGCTACCAATTCACCATTCGTCATTGTAGAGGATAATCACGGAGTTCCTCCGAAGGTTTCTCATTTACTCTATTTTTCTTTTTTGACATCTTTCTCTTGTTCATCATTCTCTGAATAGATGCTTTGGAAAGATTTGCATTGTGAAAAACTTGTATACAAATTGAAAGAAAGAAAAATACTCTAACTGAACAGGAAAGTAATGTTTTGAGTCAGAACTCACTCATGTAGATTAATGCCATATATTTGAAGGGAAAAACTGAGTAAAAACATGCATTTGACATAATTCACTCTGCATTTGATAAACATTTGCTACCTTTAATGAACTGGAGTGCATGATCAATTATAACACGATTCGTATGAACCACATGGTGCTTTGTCATCTTTGTGTGGAATTTGACAGCTATAGTCCGCAATCGCTTTCACTGTAATGAAAAAGGTCAGGTTGGCCCTTTTTATAAAAAAATATAAAATCAGAAAATATGAGTTCCCTTTATCGAAAAAGGGAACTTCGAGATGCGTCGAACGACACGGTGGGAACGCCTCTTGCGTGATTGCGTCTGAAGCATCTATGCCAACTAGTCCAATGGAATGAGAGAATGAGCGTCACGGGCGGGTGACGTCATGAACCAGGAAAGGATAAGAGCACTTCCGCTGCTCGCCGGCATTTAGCTTCTGTTGCCTCAGCAAGCGATCTGTGTCAAAACTGTCTCTGTCTATTTATTGTTGTCTGTTGCAATATTGTATGGAAACGTTATGGCGAAACAAATTACAAACAGTGTGTTTCTCCCTGCCCGCGTTTATTTAAACGGGTGGGGACACACACGAGTTTTGTTTAATTTGTTTGGGGTAGAGCATACTTCTCAGCCCTTGAAAGAAAAAAAGGTGGGGGCTGAGTTCCAACTCTGTGAAATAGTATGCTCTGCTCTCGCCTGTCACTCTGTATGATAGTGACAGGCTTGCGATTCCCAGGACCCGCGTTTGCCGAGGCAGCGTGGGGAATGCATTCCTGGGGATCGCAGATGGATCTTTTGGAGGGGTTTGAAACGGGTCCGTGGGCCTTTTTTCCTTCCTTACCCGGAAGATCCAGCTCTATCTCCCCGGTGTCGGAAGCACGCTCTGCGGTTTCTTCCGCTCGGGGAGAGAGAGCCCTTTTTCCTTCATATTCTCCTCCGAGGAGGTTAAATGTTTTAGAATATTGAAAGTGAAAGCAAGCACACACACTGTTGAATTAGATTCGCCATCTATTTCCCCAGTATATGATGAACTGGTGGAGGTTTTGTCCCGTGCTGTTAATAAATTAAATATTTAATGGCCAGCTGAGATTAGGGACGCTCCTAAAAACTAAAAATATCGAGCGTTTCCTACATCTATCACATTATCTCCACCACGAGGCTTCCTTTTTCCCTGATTTACACACTGAATATTTAAATTGTGGGATAAACCGTATTTTATTACTACTTTCAGCCCTCGTGTTAAAGATTTATTCAAGGGTTGAAAGATTACGGTTATGATAATGCCCCAGGCTGAAAAAAAAAAAAAAAAATAGAAAAATGCTGTTTTCACCTGGTCCAGCATCGTCATTTAAAGCCTCTGCTTTGCTCAATAAACCTATCACTAAAGAATCTCGCGTTTGCCGAGGCAGCGCGTAGGTTCAATGTTGTAATCAGAATCTAGCTCGGATCTCGCGTTTGCCGAGGCACCGCTTAGATTTCGAGTGTACTTTGCAAAATAAGGTTCTGTGGCTGGGATCTCGCGTTTGCCGAGGCAGCGCGTAGGTTTAATTATAGCTACTTTGGTTTTATGGGTAAAGCTTATACGGCAGCAGGTCAGCTGGAGAATGTTTATAGAAAACTATAGTATAATGCTCCAGGCTTATCAGGCCGATCTGCTGGGGTTCTGGATATAGTGAAATTTGAGCCTTCGCGTCTCTTCGGCGACGCATTCCATGCGTTCGTTGTTAGGTGATGCATTATATATATATATATATATAAAAAATATATATAATAAGGTTTCTCCCTCGCTGTGTCCAGCCCCCTGGGGCTGCTGGGCGTGAGCAGCTCCAGCCGTCTAGTTCATCATATTATGTGCACAGAAAGTGAGGACAGCCCCGACCGAAGTGGAGTGGTGTACACCTCATTACACGGTGCCCGTTCCATTTCGGGGTCCTCACGAGACCCTCCTGCCAACCCTGCCACCTCCGGTGCTTCAGGGCGCAGCGGTCTCCAGCGAGTCGCTGATGCTATGCTGCGGCACAGCATTGGTTTCGCGCCCTCTGAGGGGGGCTTTTGAGTAGTCAGGTCAGGTAGTTCCTGCCATTATGTTTCAGGCTCCAGATTTGGCTCTCTCAGTAACACCAGAGGCCAGCCTCGAGAGGCTGGTTCCCTTAGTAAATTTTTTGGCAGCGTGGAAGCTTCTGCCGAATATTTCTCATTGGGTCCTGCAGATTGTAGAGAGAGGATACAGAATCCAGTTTGGCTCTCGTCCTCCTCATTACAGCGGGGTGCTGCCCACAGTGGTGCATCCCGAGCAGGCTCTGGTTATGGAACAAGAAGTAAAGGCCCTGTTAGCAAAAGAAGCTATAGAACAGGTGTACTCACCCGTCAGAGAGTCGGGTTTTTACAGCCATTATTTTATTGTTCCAAAAAAGGATGGAGGGTTGCGTTCCTTTTTTAGATCTTCGCCTGTTAATTCGGTCAGTTCGGAAACTAAAGTTCAAGATAGCTGACCCTCAAACAGATCGTGACCCAAATCAGATCCGAGGACTGGTTTGTCACGATAGATCTAAAGGATGCATACTTCCATATCTCCATCCTCCCTCAGCACAGGAAGTTCCTATGGTTTTCTTTCAGGGGCAAAGAATACCAATATCGGGTTCTTCCTTTCGGCCTAGCTTTGTCACCCGTTCGCATTCTGAATTATATCGACGACTGGCTGATTCTAGCGGAATCAGAGCAGTTGGCGGTTCGGCACCGAGGTGTCGTTCTCGCTCATATGCAGATGTTGGGGTTGAGGCTCAATACCAAGAAGAGTGTGCTTTCTCCAGTATTGAGAACCACTTTCCTTGGTGTGGTACGGGATTTAGTATCCTAACAGCCACAGAAGAGCTGAGGCTAGGCCAGTCACGCACTGTAAAACAGTTCAAGAGACTGTCGGGTCTTGTTGCAGCAGCGTCCAACGGAATTCCTTTTGGCATGCTGTACATGAGACCTTTACAGCGCTGGCTCAGGACCAGAGGGTTCTCCCCGAGGGGAAACCCACTTTGCATATCAAGGTCACGCGGCGATGCTTTCGTGCCTTAGTTATATGTAGTAAACACTGGTTCTTAACCCAAAACCAGTCACGCATTGTAAACAGTTCGAGAGACTGTTGGGTCTACTGGCAGCAGTGTCCAACGGAATTCCTTTTGGCATGCTGTATATGAGACCTTTACAGTGCTGGCTCAGGACCAGAGGGTTCTCCCCGAGGGGAAACCCACTTGCATATCAAGGTCACGCGGCGATGCTTTCGTGCCTTAGTTATATGTAGTAAACACTGGTTCTTAACCCAGGGTCCGGTGTTGGGAGCTCTTTGCCATCGAGTTGTGATCTCGACAGATGCTTCCCTCACCGGCTGGGGAGCGGTAATGGAAGGCCGCTCGGTTCAGGGTCTGTGGAAAAGCCATCATCTTTCGTGGCACATAAATTGCCTGGAGATGATGGCCGTCTTCAATGCGTTGAGACATTTCCTTCCGGACCTAAGAGGCCATCATGTGCTCGTTCGAACAGACAACACATCAGTGGTCTCTTATCTGAACCGCCAGGGGGGTCTGCGCTCGCGTCCGCTTTGCAAACTGGCGCACCAGATCCTCCTGTGGTCTCTGGGGAAGGTACTCTCCCTGAGGGCAGTGTATATTCCTGGGGACCAGAATATAGGAGCAGACATCCTGTCGAGGCAGGAGCTGAGGCCAGGGGATTGGAGACTCCACCCCGAGGCGGTGGAGAAAATCTGGGAGGCATATGGTCAGGCAGAGGTGGATCTGTTCGCGTCTCAGAGCACGACGCACTGTCCTCTCTGGTATTCTCTGACGCACCCAGCCCCCCTGGGGCTGGACGCCATGGTGCAGACGTGGCCGAGGCTACGTCTGTACGCCTTTCCCCCTGTTGCTCTGCTCCCAGGAGTTCTGGAGCGGGTCCGTCGGTATGGAATAAGCCTACTGCTAGTAGCACCACGCTGGCCAAGTCGGATCTGGTTTGCGGACCTGATCCTTCTGCTAGACGGGCCTCCATTGGAGATCCCTTTGAGGAGGGACCTTCTGTCTTAGGCCGGGGGCACAATATTTCACCCTCGGCCAGAGATATGGAATCTTTGGGTTTGGCCTCTGAGGGGGCCCAACTTATAGATAGTGGTCTTTCAGCTGAGGCTGTTGAGACCATCCTAAGCTCCAGAGCTCCGGCTACGAGGAAACTTTATGCGCTTAAATGGAGAGTTTCTCCTATGGTGTCACCGACACCAGTGGGATCCAGTTAACTGTTCTGTCAACACAGTACTCGAGTTCCTGCAGGAGCGCTTTGTGTCAGGTCTTTGTCCTTCCACACTAAAAGTTTACGTGGCAGCCATTGCGGCTTACCTTACTATGGTGGGAGGTATATCTTTGGGTCGAGACCCCCTGATTACACGTTTCCTTCGTGGCACTTTGAGGCTGAGGCCTGCAATCCGCACTAAGGTGCCAGCTTGGGATTTGACTATAGTTCTAGAAGGCCTGTCTAGGGCCCCATTCGAGCCCTTAGATTCGGTCTCAGAAAAGTTCCTGACTTTCAAGACTATCTTTCTGCTAGCTATTTCGTCCCTAAAGAGAGTTGGCGACCTTCAGGCTCTTTCGGTCTCCCCCACCTGCCTTGAATTTGCACCGGGGATGGTCAAGGCGTTCCTATACCCAAAACAGGGATACGTCCCTAAGGTTCCAACCTTGACTCCGAGGCCTATTGTGCTGCAGGCTTTCTGTCCTCCTCCATTTGCAACTGCGGACCAGGAAAGACTGCACTTGTTGTGTCCAGTGCGAGCATTGGACACATATGTACATCGGACATCCTCATTCAGAAAGTCCGACCAATTACTGATTTGCTTTGGATCACTTAAGAAAGGTCTTCCTGCTTCAAAACAGACAGTCAGTAAGTGGATAGTCGAGGCTATTTCACTGCATACGAGTACTCGGGCCAGCCTTGTCCTTTGGTGGTCCGAGCCCACTTGACCAGGAGTATGGCGGCTTCTAAAGCCATATTGCAGGGGGTATCTCTTCAAGATGTTTGTGATGCGGCGGGCTGGTCCTCTCCGCTCACATTCGTGAGATTTTACAGTTTGGACCTGGATGCTGCCCCAGGTTCTCAGGTGCTGAGTGCTTAGATCAACAGACTGACACTCAGGTACTTGTAATTATGGCGGGTTGGGTATTCTCGTTCCCACCGTGTCGTTCGACGCATCTCGAAGTTCCCTTTTTCGATAAAGGGAACGTCTCAGGTTACTATTGTAACCATAGTTCCCTGAGAAACAGGGAACGAGACGATGCGTCCCCCTGCCATACTTCCTGCGTCCCTGCGATCGGCTTGCTTCGGCAACTGTCGAAGCTAAATGCCGGCGAGCAGCGGAAGTGCTCTTATCCTTTCCTGGTTCATGACGTCACCCGCCCGTGACGCTCATTCTCTCATTCCATTGGACTAGTTGGCATAGATGCTTCAGACGCAATCACGCAAGAGGCGTTCCCACCGTGTCGTTCGACGCATCGTCTCGTTCCCTGTTTCTCAGGGAACTATGGTTACAATAGTAACCTGAGACGTTTTAAATGTCTTGAGGGTGAGTAGATGATTGAATTACTTTAAGGAGAACTTTTCCCTTAAATATATCTTGGTTTAGAAAAAAAGCTCATCATAATGTGTTCAATTGCTTTTAGAGCACTTTCCGAAACAAGAGCACCTCTCAATTCACAGTCAAAGCCAGTTCTGGCATACATATTCAGCATTCATATATATTCACGAGATGATGATGATGATGATGATGATGATGATGATGATGATGATGATGATGATGATGATAGCTTTGTGGTATGCAAAAGCTAAACTTGTAACAATCAGCTAAATCGGTTTAGTTACAGGAGCAAAACATGGAGTCTGTGAGAAACTGTGAGAGATTTGGAAGTGTTTTAAAAGATGAGACGACAACAGAAAAAAAGTGAATAAATGAAGTGTATTTACAATTTCTACAAGGAACTTAAAACAACACAATACAACTAGAAGCCTTAGGCTGTTAAAAGCATAGAGTCCATTGGTTCCATACCATAAAATAGTCCTTAAGAGTCATTGCGTGCTGTAAGTCCCAATGTGTAAGTGTCCACCGGTGTATATAGGCCCTGTCCCAAATGGCACAGTCCAGACTTGTTGACTTCCTCAGAGTCCACACTTTGGAGACGTCATGTAGTGCAGACCTATAGGGCTCTTGGTGCGAGTCCACAAGGGCACATTGGCCCTCATTTATCAAAAGTGCGTACACCAAATTTCGAGCGTACACCTGGCGTACACCCAAAACCACGGTGACTTTGAGATTTATCAATATGGACGTTGGCGTACGGCACGCTCAAATCCCACGCCAGCTCAGGAGGTGGTGTACGCACATTTGAGTTAGTGCGGAAATGCGCAGAAACACCACAAAACGCACTGACAAACTAAAACATATGACAACAACAACAACAACATAGTAGGCTAATTATAAACTTCAGTGTAAAAATCTGTCACAAAAAAAACAGGCAAAAGTAATGATTATGAATATGTAAAATATAGCAAGGAGATATTTTAATTGTTTATTAATAAAGAAGTGTTTTCTTTGTGTCGGCTGCAAAGATGAAGTTGAGATGCTGACTCGCGATCTTCGCAGTAGCCTAGTGAACGCGCCAGAGAGAAATGCACATTTCAGATTACATAAGCGGAGAGCAGTCTGTGTCTGTTTCTTTCGTTTTGAATTGTTCTGTTTAAAAGTAGACATGTCTGAGGCAAGTAGGGTACCTTATACGCTGAGTTTTGGTTCATTTATGAGATGAGCTCAGTTCACGCGTCCTCCATTTCATGATTATCTATCATCTGCTATTTACTTCTTATTTGTTAAATCCAGGTATGGTTGATGAAACTTAAAGTAAAAATTAAGATACAATTAATACAAAACGAAATTCAGTTTAAAGAAAGGTTTTGTGCTTTCTTTTTGATGTCTCTGTGAAAGTTTTAAAATAAATTTTAGTGCCGCTTTCAGAGTGCTCACGTCCGGTCCGTATCATTGTTTTTTCCTCATAAATGCGAACACGAATAATAATATAAGAATATTACAAATGGACATGCAATTATTAATGTAAATGAATGGTACTCCACATCACATCATCATCACTATTGTACGTGATACGATATTAAATGCTAATGTTTCAAAATGCTGTAAAATAATGCATTGTGATAGGTCATTTGATCTCCACGTCGGAGAAGTTTCTCTTCTTTGCCGTCTTCCGTGTGTCCATGGCGTAAAATGAGGGCGTGGGGGAAGCGGAGACTTGAATATTTAGAGGCGTGTTATTCTAATGACGATCGTTTTCAGCCGCTGCATTTATCAAGGGCAGGTATTGCGTACACCAGGATTTCAAAGGTACGCACAGCTTCATACATCAGGCGGTGAGAGGAGTGTAAGCATAATCTTA
>CM070819.1:49805191-49858904 GCA_036326025.1 Chrosomus eos
AAACTGTGGATTGTGGAAAATGAGTGACACTATTTGGTGCATATAATATACTTTAACAGCCGATTTTTGTTGTTTTTGTTGGTGATTGATTATAGTTGTCTTATTTGAGAACATTATGATGAATTAAAGAGCCTGAGGAACATCAAATTAGGATACAAAATTGTAGACAGACAGACTACATTTTTTGATGTAGATTGTCTGTCTACAATTTTGTTCCTCAGGCTATTAAATTCATCATAATTTTCTCAAATAAAAAAACTATAATCAATCACCAACAAAAACCGTCTGTTAAATTATATTATATGCACCAAATAGTGTCACTCATTTTCCACATCCACAGTTTTTGTTACGATTTATTTATTGGACATTGCTGTATTGTATCATATACTATTGTCACCATTGTATAAAAGCAATAATCCATTGGATAGACGGCTATGAATAGATGGATAGATATTCTGTTTAAAATAATTATTTTAAAGCTTGGTCTATATCCCTGGAGTTGGTGTGTTTGCTATTTTTTGAACACGTCTCATCAGAATAGGGGTTCAGAACTGTCTGATTTATATCAAATGGATATAAATGTGCCTGTAACAGCATAGCAGTGGAGTTCAGCCTCTGGACTCTTTTTCACTTAAAATAGGAGGAAATGTTTGGTGGGTACAATCCATCATTGTGGTGCTAAATGTGCTCGGCACCATTTAGACCTGATAGTTCTCTTGCTCACAGGGGAACACAAGCAGGACCCATCATTGCTGGCCAGGTCTACATGCGACTTCCAACCTTCAAAATTCCCCCGCAACTGCCCTCTATTAGAAACTTTAGGAGATGACATGTCCCAATTTATAATGATTTTATTCCCTGTTGAGTTTTTTTTTCCTATGCTACGAGGGTCCTTGCCTACGTAATGATATGTTGAGAATTGCATGACTAGAATAACAGGAATATTCATTATAGAGTGTATTGCAAAGGGCATGCAATAATCATAGCAAACAAAAGATCCTTTTGAAATGATTGGTATGTTGAAGGATTGTTCACACTGCAGTGTGCAGATGATTTCAGTGCAATAAAATGCACAAGATATTTCATGATGTTATTGCCATTGTAACAGATTCGGTATGGTTATATTTTTCTCTTTTGCTATGCATGCTATCAGCACACAAGTCAAGTGAATATATGTGTGATATACATCCACTATATATGACCGTAAAACAAGAATGCAACTGTAATATGTCACTATAGCTCTAACAGTAAAGATGGCACTAGCAACACCAACGCCATTGGATTGATTGATGAGGGAATGCACTGGTGAAATTACCTTGAATGCAATGTATAAAAGCATCTGCTAAAGGCATACATGTAAATGTAAAATGTCTTGAATTATTTATTTGTCTTACACTACTGTCAAATAGGTTTTTTTCTTGTTTAAAGCATAAATCTAAATCAAATTTATTGAGGTTCAACAATTGTCTTGCTTTAAAGAAGTTTATGTATTTTTATTAAAAACAGTACAAATACTGAATACAGAAAACTTTTTTTTTGCAATGCACTAGGGCTGGTCCGAATACCATTTTTTGAGCTTCGAAGCTTCGGTAGGAATAAACATCGAATATTCGAAGCTTCGGAATCTCTATGTCTCAGACATCCCAAGTCTCCCGCATATTGATAGCGGCTCCCTGATGCCCGCAAATTAGTTCAAATCTCCTGGAATTTAGCTGCTCGCGAGCTCGAAACCGTGTAGCGCACGCACGACAAAGAGAGGGAGAGACCTTGCCTGTCGTGTGTGCAAATGTGTGTGTGTGTGTGTGTGCAAGTGTGCGTGTCTCTTGCAGCGCATGTAAAATGCGCATGATCATCATCAGCGCATGATTATTATTTCGAGAACCGTTCATCCAAACGACTTCACAAGGAAGTGCAGTGTATTTGGTGCAATATAGATACGCGAGACGCGACACGTTCAGAATTAATACATTTTTAATAAACTACACAGACAGCGTGAGCGGGAAGCAGCGCCTCACGCGAGCAGAGCTTGTATGCTCCGAGAACGGACACTGCTTTGCACTAGTGATATAAAACACGCACAGGTCTGTAACTTATGCAATATTTCTAATAAGGTAGGCTAGTCTAATAGTCTCACTAACAAATTACTGACAAAGTAGGGTAGATGTTTAAAGAAGCTGCGCGCCTCGCGCGAGCAGAGAACGGACACCGATATGCTGTCTAATATCTTATATGCTCCGAGAACGGACACTGTAGTTATATAAAACACACTAATATATACATTTATATATTTTAATACTACATACATTTTAATATATTTTGTTTCTATTATTCTATTTTCCACAATGTCAAAGCAATGCAGCTTAACCCAAAATACAAGCTCAGGCATTCACATCTGTCCATACAAACTCTGCTGTTCTGCGGTCTAGCCAGAGAATACTCCCGTTGCAGGAACACTTTTAGTAGTCCAAGAAGAAGCAAATATCTCTTTATTAAGTAGCTATAACGAATTTATATGTAAAGTATTGTATTTCACCAGATTTTATAGTGTAAATATACAAGCGCGAATGAGAACCGTTTCGAGGGGGATGCCAGGTTTGCAAAAAAAAAAAAAAAAAAAAACGAATATCCGAATGTCACATTTTCAAATCGAATACCAACCCACCGAACGAATATTCGAATATTCGAATATTCTGGTCCAGCCCTACAATGCACATAGCTAAAATGAGCTAAAACATCCCATCCAACAATTTTACTAATTTAGCATCCTGTTTCATTTAAAGTCAACATGAAATGGAAATTGCAATAGTTTTCTATTGTGCCGTATATCTGAGTGAAACGGCTTCTGGAACAAGAGCAAATGTGGGCGGGACTTGATTGGATGGTTGTGTTTTGCTATTGGTCAATCTCATGTGAGTGACAGGTTGCCCCGCCCTCATCATCAGAGGAGAGAAGAGATGCTGCAAGAGGGAGGGGAAGTTATTCTGAATAAAGATACATGAATTATATAACAAAAAGTTTAGTGACGTGCACGGATAAATAATTTAGAATAAATAAAAGAATTGTCAATTTTGGTGACTTTAAAATACACCACAATGTACAAGTAAAATGGGTTGCGAACAGTATTCCGCGTTGACTCTAGAGTTGACCCGAACTAAGCATTTACAACAGAGTTAAATGGCATCACTCAAAGCACTGTCGACTTCTGTAACAGTGCAAAGAAAGTTTCCAGCCTCGTCTCTCGTGTCTACAGCTCACCCTTCCCCGCCGCCCCAGATCTTGGAAGTGATGTCAAATGCCAGTTGAACCAGTCATGCAAGCCACTCGCTCTCGGCTCTGCATACCAAATGCGCTCTCGCTGCTTCATATGGGGCCGGCTTTGTGACCCTTCTTAGCGTCTGATCAAATGGCAGGCGAGGCTCGTCCCCTGAAGCATTTCTTGTGAAGTTCGGGGCCCACCGCGACCCCTCAGAACAGTTTTAGCAGTGTGAAGATCTGAGCCTCGTATAGGTCAGAGCTCCTCATTAGGACTATTTGTTCTCGCACTCCTTTCTCCCTACGGGAAGGAGCGCAGTCGTGTTAATACACTCCTCTCATGCTGCTATAGATTAGAAGTGTGGAGTGGATTTGGCTAATTGGACGGGGGATTACCCAGCGTGGTGTTTCACTGTTTGTGTTTTCCGCTGTGAGGAACACGTCCCCTGGCATTCTGTATACAAACAAACGCAAGTGGCATTTCATCCGAGATGATATTCGACAGATAAAAACCTGCGCTATGAGATTTGCTCATCAAAAATCAACTGGACTCCAACTGAGTGTGTGTGAATGCGGGTACTTGACATGAAATATTTGACATGTCCTGCGGTGCAACATGCTAATCTCCAACTATAACTATCTTAAACTGCATTTTAGTCCATTTCGTCTTAACCTTATTAAATGCATTTTTTTAATCATTTGTCACCAGCAAAACCATTTTAAGTTAACTAAAAGTTAATTAAAAATGATCATGTACTGTAATCTAAAAACGTGTGACTGACAGTGATAAACTGATAATTCAATATTAAGACCTTTATCTGACTTTTTTATATTAATAATCTCTGTAACATTCTGGGTACAAAAAATAACCTTTTATGGGTCCTTACACATTGTGCTTAATTGCAGAATCTAAAGGTAAACACTTGATGGGAAAAGTTTAACACTTTTATAATTAAATGAACACTATTTTAGCAAGGATGCATTGCTCAAAATTGACTGTGAAGACATATATAATGTTACAAAACATTTATATTTCAAATAAATGTTGTTCTTTTTGAACTTTCTATTCATCAAAGAATCCTGAAATAAAATGCATCACAATTTCCACAAATTAGTAATCAGAAATGTTTTTTAAGCAGCAAATCAGCATATTAGAATGATATCTGAAGGATCATGTGACACTGAAAATTTAGCTTTGCATTACAGGAATAAATTACATTTGCAAATATATTACAATAGAAAACTATGGAAGCTTGTTTCCGCCACAGAATGAAAAATAAAAAAGGTAATTGTGACTTTTTATCTCACAATTCTGACTTTTTTTCTCACAATTGCGAGTTTACATCTCGCAATTCTGACTATTTCTCACAATTGCGAGATATAAAGTCAGAATTGCGTGAAATAAAGTCGCATTTGCATGTTATAATGTCAGAATTGCGAGATATAAAGTCAGAATTGCGTGATATAAAGTCAGAATTGTGAGATATAAAGTCAGAATTGCGAGATATAAAGTCAGAATTGTGAGATATAAAGTCAGAATTGCAAGATATAAAGTCAGAATTGCGAGATATAAAGTCAGAATTGTGAGATATAAAGTCAGAATTGTGAGATATAAAGTCAGAATTGTGAGATATAAAGTCAGAATTGTGAGATATAAAGTCAGAATTGTGAGATATAAAGTCAGAATTGCGAGATATAAAGTCAGAATTGCGTGAAATAAAGTCGCAATTGCGTGTTATAACGTCAGAATTGCGAGATATAAAGTCAGAATTGCGTGATATAAAGTCAGAATTGCGAGATATAAAGTCAGAATTGCGTGATATAAAGTCAGAATTGCGAGATATAAAGTCAGAATTGTGAGATATAAAGTCAGAATTGCGTGTTATAAAGTCAGAATTGCGAGATATAAAGTCAGAATTGCGAGATATAAAGTCAGAATTGTGTGATATAAAGTCAGAATTGCGAGATATAAAGTCAGAATTGCGTGATATAAAGTCAGAATTGCGAGATATAAAGTCAGAATTGTGAGATATAAAGTCAGAATTGTGAGTTATAAAGTCAGAATTGCGAGATATAAAGTCAGAATTGCGAGATATAAAGTCAGAATTGTGAGATATAAAGTCAGAATTGTGAGATATAAAGTCAGAATTGCGAGATATAAAGTCAGAATTGCGAGATATAAAGTCAGAATTGCGAGATATAAAGTCAGAATTGCGTGATATAAATTCAGAATTGCGAGATATAAAGTCAGAATTGTGAGATATAAAGTCAGAATTGTGAGATATAAAGTCAGAATTGCGAGATATAAAGTCAGAATTGCGAGATATAAAGTCAGAATTGCGAGATATAAAGTCAGAATTGCGAGATATAAAGTCAGAATTGTGAGATATAAAGTCAGAATTGTGAGATATAAAGTCAGAATTGTGAGATATAAAGTCAGAATTGCGAGATATAAAGTCAGAATTGCGAGATATAAAGTCAGAATTGTGAGATATAGTCAGAATTGCGAGATATAAAGTCAGAATTGCGAGATATAAAGTCAGAATTGCGAGATATAAAGTCAGAATTGCGAGATATAAAGTCAGAATTGTGAGATATAAAGTCAGAATTGTGAGATATAAAGTCAGAATTGTGAGATATAAAGTCAGAATTGCGAGATATAAAGTCAGAATTGCGAGATATAAAGTCAGAATTGTGAGATATAAAGTCAGAATTGCGAGATATAAAGTCAGAATTGTGAGATATAAAGTCAGAATTGCGAGATATAAAGTCAGAATTGTGAGATATAAAGTCAGAATTGCGAGATATAGTCAGAATTGCGAGATATAAAGTCAGAATTGCGAGATATAAAGTCAGAATTGTGAGATATAAAGTCAGAATTGTGAGATATAAAGTCAGAATTGCGAGATATAAAGTCAGAATTGCGTGAAATAAAGTCGCAATTGCGTGTTATAACGTCAGAATTGCGAGATATAAAGTCACAATTGCGAGATATAAAGTCAGAATTGTGAGATATAAAGTCAGAATTGCGTGATATAAAGTCAGAACTGCGAGATATAAAGTCAGAATTGCGTGATATAAAGTCAGAATTGCGAGATATAAAGTCAGAATTGCGAGATATAAAGTCAGAATTGCGAGATATAAAGTCAGAATTGAGATATAAAGTCAGAATTGCGAGATATAAAGTCAGAATTGCGAGATATAAAGTCAGAATTGTGAGTTATAAAGTCAGAATTGCGAGATATAGTCAGAATTGCGAGATATAAAGTCAGAATTGCGAGATATAAAGTCAGAATTGTGAGATATAAAGTCAGAATTGGAGATATAAAGTCAGAATTGCGAGATATAAAGTCAGAATTGTGAGATATAAAGTCGAATTGCGAGATATAAGTCAGAATTGCGAGATATAAAGTCAGAATTGCGAGTATAAAGTCAGAATTGTGAGATATAAAGTCAGAATTGCGAGATATAAAGTCAGAATTGCGAGATATAAAGTCAGAATTGCGGATATAAAGTCAGAATTTGAGATATAAAGTCAGAATTGCGAGATATAAAGTCAGAATTGGAGATATAAAGTCAGAATTGCGAGATATAAAGTCAGAATTGGAGATATAAAGTCAGAATTGTGAGATATATAAGTCAGAATTGCGAGTATAAAGTCAGAATTGGAGATATAAAGTCAGAATTGTGAGATATAAAGTCAGAATTGGAGATATAAAGTCAGAATTGCGGATATAAAAGTCAGAATTGCGAGATATAAAGTCAGAATTGGAGATATAAAGTCAGAATTGCGAGATATAAAGTCAGAATTGCGAGATATAAAGTCAGAATTGTGAGATATAAAGTCAGAATTGCGAGATATAAAGTCAGAATTGCGAGATATAAAGTCAGAATTGGAGATATAAAGTCAGAATTGTGAGATATAAAGTCAGAATTGCGAGATATAAAGTCAGAATTGTGAGATATAAAGTCAGAATTGCGAGATATAAAGTCAGAATTGCGAGATATAAAGTCAGAATTGCGTAGATATAAATCAGAATTGTGAGATATAAAGTCAGAATTGTGAGTTATAAAGTCAGAATTGGAGATATAAAGTCAGAATTGCGAGATAAAAGTCAGAATTGCGAGATATAAAGTCAGAATTGGAGATATAAAGTCAGAATTGCGAGATATAAAGTCAGAATTGAGATATAAAGTCAGAATTGCGAGATATAAAGTCAGAATTGCGAGATATAAAGTCAGAATTGCTGAGATATAAAGTCAGAATTGCGAGATATAAAGTCAGAATGGAGATATAAAGTCAGAATTGCTGAGATATAAGTCAGAATTGCGAGATATAAAGTCAGAATTTGGAGTATAAAGTCAGAATTGGAGATATAAAGTCAGAATTGCGAGATATAAAGTCAGAATTGTGAGATATAAAGTCAGAATTGGAGATATAAAGTCAGAATTGGTAGTTATAAAGTCAGAATTGCGAGATATAAAGTCAGAATTGTGAGATATAAAGTCAGAATTGCGAGATATAAAGTCAGAATTGCGAGATATAAAGTCAGAATTGCGAGATATAAAGTCAGAATTGCGAGATATAAAGTCAGAATGTGATATATAAAGTCAGAATTGGAGATATAAAGTCAGAATTGTGAGATATAAAGTCAGAATTGCGAGATATAAAGTCAAATTGCGAGATATAAAGTCAGAATTGCGAGATATAAAGTCAGAATTGTCGAGATATAAAGTCAGAATTGCGAGATATAAAGTCAGAATTGGGATAAAATCAGAATTGCGAGATATAAATCAGAATTCGAGATATAAAGTCAGAATTGTCGAGATATAAAGTCAGAATTGCGAGATATAAAGTCAGAATTGTGAGATATAAAGTCAGAATTGTGAGATATAAAGTCAGAATTGTGAGATATAAAGTCAGAATTGTGAGATATAAAGTCAGAATTGCGAGATATAAAGTCAGAATTGCGAGATATAAAGTCAGAATTGTGAGATATAAAGTCAGAATTGTGAGATATAAAGTCAGAATTGCGAGATATAAAGTCAGAATTGCGAGATATAAAGTCAGAATTGTGAGATATAAAGTCAGAATTGCGAGATATAAAGTCAGAATTGCGTGATATAAATTCAGAATTGCGAGATATAAAGTCAGAATTGCGAGATATAAAGTCAGAATTGCGTGATATAAATTCAGAATTGCGAGATATAAAGTCAGAATTGTGAGTTATAAAGTCAGAATTGTGAGATATAAAGTCAGAATTGCGAGATATAAAGTCAGAATTGCGAGATATAAAGTCAGAATTGTGAGTTATAAAGTCAGAATTGCGAGATATAAAGTCAGAATTGCGCGATATAAAGTCAGAATTGCGAGATATAAAGTCAGAATTGTGAGTTATAAAGTCAGAATTGCGAGATATAAAGTCAGAATTGCGAGATATAAAGTCAGAATTGTGAGATATAAAGTCAGAATTGCGAGATATAAAGTCAGAATTGCGAGATATAAAGTCAGAATTGTGAGTTATAAAGTCAGAATTGTGAGATATAAAGTCAGAATTGCGAGATATAAAGTCAGAATTGTGAGATATAAAGTCAGAATTGCGAGATATAAAGTCAGAATTGTGAGTTATAAAGTCAGAATTGCGAGATATAAAGTCAGAATTGTGAGATATAAAGTCAGAATTGCGAGATATAAAGTCAGAATTGCGAGATATAAAGTCAGAATTGTGAGATATAAAGTCAGAATTGCGAGATATAAAGTCAGAATTGTGAGTTATAAAGTCAGAATTGTGAGATATAAAGTCAGAATTGTGAGATATAAAGTCAGAATTGCGAGATATAAAGTCAGAATTGCGAGATATAAAGTCAGAATTGTGAGATATAAAGTCAGAATTGCGAGATATAAAGTCAGAATTGCGAGATATAAAGTCAGAATTGTGAGATATAAAGTCAGAATTGCGAGATATAAAGTCAGAATTGCGAGATATAAAGTCAGAATTGTGAGATATAAAGTCAGAATTGTGAGATATAAAGTCAGAATTGTGAGATATAAAGTCAGAATTGTGAGATATAAAGTCAGAATTGCGAGATATAAAGTCAGAATTGTGAGTTATAAAGTCAGAATTGTGAGATATAAAGTCAGAATTGTGAGATATAAAGTCAGAATTGTGAGTTATAAAGTCAGAATTGCGAGATATAGTGTCAGAATTGTGAGTTATAAAGTCAGAATTGTGAGATATAAAGTCAGAATTGCGAGATATAAAGTCAGAATTGCGAGATATAAAGTCAGAATTGTGAGTTATAAAGTCAGAATTGCGAGATATAAAGTCAGAATTGTGAGTTATAAAGTCAGAATTGTGAGATATAAAGTCAGAATTGCGAGATATAAAGTCAGAATTGCGAGATATAAAGTCAGAATTGTGAGATATAAAGTCAGAATTGCGAGATATAAAGTCAGAATTGTGAGATATAAAGTCAGAATTGCGAGATATAAAGTCAGAATTGCGAGATATAAACTGTTCTGAGAGGAAAAAAGTCTGTCTTTTCCCCCCCATTAGAATCGGACTTTATAACTCACAATTCTGACTTTATATCTCGCAATTGTGAGAAAAAAAGTCAGAATTGTGAGATAAAAAGTCGCAATTATTATTATTATTTATTTAGTTAGTGATTGAAACAAGCTTCCATAGAAAACAGTTATTTTAAATTTGGTTAAACAAATGCAGCCTTGGTGAGCATACGAGAATTTTTAAAAACATTCCCATTTCATTCAACAAACATTTTTACAAACCCCAAACTTAAAGTTAATCAGGATCAAATAAACATGACTTTTATATATTTATTTGAGCTTCCAATGTTCAGAATGAAAATGTCTACTGCCCGACAACTCTGATGTGTGTGTCGAGTTTCATGCAATTTGAAGCATGCTAAGAGCTTTAAAAACATCCAAAATTATTATTAAAGTTTCATGCGTTGTCATGGCAACATTATTAAAGATATCAAGAATCCTTTCACAGGTTGTGAAATAACACAGGTCTGCTGTGTTTTGACATTATACTGATTAAGTTTGTGACTAAGCAAATCGGGTAAAAATAAGAGGGAGATTTCAAAGCATTTTTGAAAGTGGCACACTTCCTGCTGCCAGTTGGTGGCGCTATGACTTTGTCATGTGATCGGCCTCCTACAATGAACACACAGCTGAAGTTTCATCAAAATCAGTCAACATATGAATAAGTTATAGCACACTTCCGGTTTCCCTTTGCACTCTTTTTGATGTTATGGACACACTCCCTTTAATGCACACAGCAGCCGTTGGACGTCCCGATTAAGAGCATGAATTAGCAAGTTACCCACACCATGTCAAAGATCCTGTATAAACACATGCATGTATCTAGATGAGACAGTCGTCACATTGCACTGTCTAGCGTCAGTGAACCGACTGACACCGCTAAGGGCCGACGCTTTTTACAGCACATCTTCTTGACGTTCCTGCCAAGAGCTGAAAGCCGACGCCAACAGGATGAGCCGGAGTGATGTAGCCTGTTTCGTTTTAGTGCCTGTCACTGCGGACGCTCGTATATCAGCGCAGAGCTTTAAACTTTAGTTCAACACTTTAATTACAGCCACTTTCACGAGCAGAACAGTAACAGTTAAGCATGCGAGAAGAGGAAACAACTGTTTTGTTGTGAATGACAACGACACTATCTGGCTTTCTTTTTACAGCTTTCAACATCACAACTGGTAATGGATATACCACTGAAGTAGACTGGCCTCTTGAGACACATTTAAATCAATTTAGATCCTGACTTCCAAGTGGAGAAGTATTTCTTTTGATCAGCTAATAATAATAACTGATGTGCACAACTACTCATTTTCCAAAATATGTGGCCCGATCATGAATGATTCGATAATTTTGAATAAATATTTTTATATGAAAGCTTTCTCAAAGAGTGATTTGTTCATTTTGTGTCGGACACACATGCGAATTTTTTAAGTTTTCAGAATTTCAAAGTTCACGGAAGTAGACGAGTTTAGAAATCTGGCTATTATACTTTTAATATAATTCTGCTCAAATGAACCACATGACTTGAATAAAGATTTGTTCATTTTGCTGAACGAGATTGATCCGTTCTTCCCATGTGACTAAAAGTCAAAGTAGCGCTTGTATTTTCTCACAGTAAATGTTAAAATGCTAAAACTCTCCCTGAGATGTTGCATATTCAAATTCACCCCCTAAAGCACTTCTGCTATTCAAATGATTAATGCAAATGTTAAATGTTAAAGAAAATGCTCATTTATGGACTAGTTGCTCATCCCATTCCCATCTCATCCCTAACACGAGGTCTTATACATAAAATGTAGTTTGACTAGATTTTGCCTGTAGAGTATATTATCAAAATGCATTGAGTTGATGTTCACTATAATTATGATGCTTAAAGGATTAGTTCACTTTTAAACAAACGTTTGCTGATAATTTACTCACCCTCATGTCATCCAAGATGTCCATGTCTTTCTTTCTTCAGTCGAAAAGAAATTTGTGTTCGTGACGTTCGTTTGTGACCTTTTCAACGTAATTGCGTATTACGCGACGTCACATGAACGTGCATCACAGAACAGAGCAAGGCGAGTATTTGTGCTTATAAAACTTAATCTTTTTTATTTATTTTTTAAATGACGGATCGTATCGCTAGATAAGACCCTTATTCATCGTCTGGTGTCGTTTAAAGCCCTTTGAAGCTGCACTGAAACTGTTATTTGGACCTTGAACCGTTTGGGTCCCATTGAAGTCCATTATATGGAGAAAAATCCTGGAATGTTTTCATCAAAAATCTTAATTTCTTTTCGACTGAAGAAAGAAAGACATGGACATCTCTTGGATGACGTGGGGGTGAGTAAATTATCAGCAAAAGTTTTTTTTTTTTAAAAGTGAACTAATCCTTGAACTGTACACTTCCAACAAGTCATTTGAACCATGCTGGCAATTTGGTTGGGTATTGTGAGCATATTAACATGAACACCACAAAAATCTCTTAAAATAAACATGAGAACAATAGAGGAGCTCTTATGAGAAGTCCAGAAAGAAGAAATATTTAATATGTTCACATCACTTGCCCTGAATACTAAGACTCTCATTATAAAAAAGTACAGTTTGGTCCAGATTTGAATTTTGAGCTCCCATTTATGCTTTTTTTTATTAAATAAACTTGTATGTGGTTCCACTCTGGAGCACAGAAATGATAGATTGATGTATGTTTTGTTATTAGTAAAGTAGAAAACTGTTATAGTTTCCTCTCCCAATCTCAAACTATTCTAAACACTGCAGACAAAGAACAACGGGTTCCTTTCATCAGTGTCCTCAGACATTTGAACAATAAAATTACATATAAATGTGTTCCTCTCGCATTTAAATTCATACTCTATTGCTCAAAGGTTTGGGGTCGGTAAGATTTTTAAATGTCAAGGCTGCATTTATTTGATCAAAAATACAGTAAAAATAGTGAAATATTATTAGAATTTAAAATGGCTTTTTCTATTTTAATCTATTTTAAAATGTAATTTATTCCTGTGATCAAAGCTGAATTACTGACCCCAAACTTTTGACTGGTAGTGTAAATCTCTAACGTCATAATTTGTCACATTCTGCTCAAATCACAAAGCCTTTTTTGAAAAAAGAATGACTTGAAGTTTCTTTTTCTTCTGCTGCAAATCGCTGTAAAATCCCCTTTTTAGACAATCCATGAAGAGGCAAGTTATCTGCATATGAAATCTAAAGACACACATTCTCTAGTCATGTCTAAATCTGTACTGCCTTCTCCTCTACATGCTTTATATTCCTAGTATCTTTTTCACTTGCAATGCTACTCATGGGAAACACGTAGTTGCATTTTTTTGCACATAAAGGGTTTTCTGGATATGAATATATAGTCTGAGTTTGGCTGAGAAAATCTCCAGCATCAATGGAAAGGTTAAGCGTGCTGAGGTTTCACTGTCTGCTGAGCTTTGAGCTGGGCTGTTTGTGTCAGAAAAGAGGCTTTGGGTAAAAGGTTGTCTGTCTGAAAATTTCTCAACTATGAACATGCCGATAAGCCAGCGAGGAACGTTCCAGATAAAGAATTTCCCCATAGCTGGCCTCAGAAATCCAGTTTATCTATGCAACGTGGCTATGAATATAATGTGGTTATGGGTTAGTTAGAGCCTATAGACATATCAATTTCTGTGATAAATGCACAAGGTATCCCGTGTATTAGATCAGAGCAGTGATCCATCAACCCGCATGTCAGCAATTCATATAGGAACCGGTGCGTTAAATATGAAAGAGCTGAATTCTCTCCTGAACAAGTGTGGATGACAGAACGGGAGTGTGAGCTGCAGCGTATCAAAATAAAGACGCTTTCAGGAACTTCCCAAAGGTTCATGAGAAAGCGAGCGCTGCATGGTTGTGAGCTATTTATTATACATGCAGGAAAAAACCCAGGCTCCTAGAACAGAGGGGTCAGGCTCTCCCATGATGCCAGTGAAGTGATGCCTCATCACATGCTCGCGTGAAGCTTTTCCCCGTCTCGTTTCTGAGGGTGACGAAGCATGATCATCTGCATGATGCTGAAAGGATTGGGAATGAAACTGGGAACACCTGCTTTTTGATCACTTACTCGAGCATCTGAGACTTAAGAACAAAAGATGTTGCATGCACAGTTCCTTTCATTTAGATCTTGCTTATCAAAGTGCCAGATGGTCTACGGAAAGGTTCCCGCTTGACCTGTGGGACTTTACCGTAACATATGATCAGATGTTTTGCTTACTTCATTAGCATTATATATCTATATAACTCTTGAGTATTACCCAGGCTTATTTTTCCTTGCCAACTTTTTTACATCTCAAATGGAAACATAATCTGTATATAATGTACACTGTAAAAAATATTTTAGCAATTTAGTTATTTCAACTTATTTTTTTAACTAGATTGTCCAGACAACAAGAAATTTTAAGTTTTCTTGTCCTCAACTTATCGAAATAAGTTAGTTAAACTAAAAAAAACCCATGCAAAAAGATAACTCAAAATAATGAGTTAACTTTTTTTACAGTGTATTAAACTGACAGTTCAATTTGGCTGTGATTACGATATACGAATATCATTTGCTAATGGGATTTTTTTTTTAAAACAATAATTTTTCACACGACGAGGGCATCTTAGATCGTTCAAAAAGTTAGGCAATATATTTTTATGATGTCTTCAATACATCTAATATTGGCCAAATTCTAAGGCAGCATCCCATCATTATCAGCGACTGCAATCCCACAAAATTACCTAAAGGGATAGTTCACCCAAAACAGCACTGGAACACAAAAAGAGATATTTTAGAGACTTTTTTTAAGGTCAGTGGGGTCAAAAAATGTTTTGGACTCCTCTGACTTTCATTTTATCCACATATTAAATGAGGTTTAATTTCAGTTAGTTAGTTCACTATTCGAAATATTTCATTATTTTGTATGCCTGCCCACGGACAGTCAGATCGACAGTAATTGTAGGGGTAAGTTTATCACTGAAAACTGTATCGTACTATATCTACTCTTTAAACAGCATTATGGTATAAATATAACACTATGGCAACAGATTTCTTGCATGTTCACAACAGTGTTTCGCTTCGGACAGAACTGACAGAACGCTTTCTTACAATTTGTACCTCTGTTTGGCCTAAAACTGAGTTTGTGTTCATCCAGTTTGAAATGTTGACTATAAACATGGAGGTTTTTCAGATTTCCCATCACAGTGTTCTCTTCATATTTATGATTCTTTGCAGTCTTTATCCACTGACTTTAACGCACTGGATCCTTCACTGCCGAAAGTAACTCACTCCCACTAAACGTTTACTCTTTGAATTCTTGCTCTGGGAACAAAACAAGTCAACACAATTATGACTAAAAGTTTGCTGAGAAGTATTTCCTACTAAAGCAAGGCGGTATTTGACTCTGGTGAGTTTATCCATAGCAGACTGGTGGGATTGGCCTTGGATGGCAACATGCCCAGTGCATTATGGGTGTTGTAGTTTTCATACCTATTCAGCAAAAGGGAAGAAAACAGACTTTTTTCTGTGTTTTCTATAGTCAGGTAGCACCAATTTAATTTTTCCCCAGCTTTCTACTGTATAAGCAGCATAGTTTTAACAAAAGCGTATTTTTCCAGTAGTGAATTACCCATTTAATGTGCAATATCCCTTGTAAGATGATATTTAATGATGGATTCAATCCTGTTAAATTTTTCCACATGATCTACGTCATTATTCTGTGTTAATGAAAAATTAAGATAATCATTATAATTTTCTCCCTTGTGAATATTTTAGGGTGAAACTACTTCTAAGAGAATGTGTTTTTTAACATAAGCACAGATGGGAGAGCGTACACAGTATCTATCTGTCAAAAAACCTATAAATAACTAACAAAATATAGGCTGTCAAATTATATTGTATGCACCAAATAGTGCCACTGTTCATTTTTCACAATCCCTAGTTTTTGTATTGTTTATAACGCGTCTCTGCTGATGTAAGGTGAAGTCATCATGATGACACCAGCGCTGGTGATAATGGCAACGTTCACTGAAAAAACTCAGCAATGCCTCATTAGCAATTCTTAACTTTTTTTTGTATCCTCCGCTCTTATTAACGGAGCCATTTGCAGATAGCGTTTAGCATTATCCATTTAGTTTGGCACTCTAAAAGCTTGCATTACTTACAGCAATCACAGTCTTCCAATCAATACTGTGCAAATAGCCATTTAAGGCCTATCAGGACATCTCACTTTATGAAAGGCTTTTTGTGTTTTAACTGGAAGAGCTCTTGGTTGACTTTAGCGAGAGTGCTGGTCTAAAATGGCTTTTTTTTTCATGTTACATTCTCGGCCTTTCATTCGTCTGTCAAAACAAACCACATGCATGTCTATAACGGCTACACCCATGTGCACTGACAGCGGCTTGCATGCAGTTTTAGGTTAACCAAACAATGTTAAATCACTTTGGAATGATATGTGTTTTCACTGTAATTCTCCACTTGTGAATTTACTTCTCTTCCATGTTCTATTGCGTCAAACATCGTCCTGTAATACATTCCAAGAATTGTGAGCTTTATGAATTCCAGTGTACTTGTTAGACATAAACAGGTTTACTCCTGAAGCGCAGAGGTTGTTGCAAACGCATCTCTGACGGTGAAAAACAGCCATAAATTATCTTCAGCCAACAGGACTTTGCATGTCAAGTGTGAGAGTCTTTTATGGCTTTTATGGGCTGTTTTTGCTAATCCAGTGTGGATCTAACACTCCACCGGAGGCCCGTAACGACACCTGAAGGTGCGATCTAATCACCACTCCTCTCTGTTTGCATTTTATTGCCAATTTAGCTGCTCCGAGCGCAGATCTACAGCGATTGTGAAATTTTAATGCAAGTGTGTTTTTATTGCGTATTTTCCAGGACTTAATGAAAATAGCTTCTGATCATATTGAACATTTATGATGCTTGTCGTCTTGTTTTATGGATTACTGAATGGTTGATGAATTGTCATGGAACAATTTCCACAGACATAATATTGATGGTCATAAATAACTACTGAATGACAGCCATGTTCATATAGCCTACAATGGCAGTGCCATGGTACATAGATAATACAATCCAAACATAGTAATACATGCTAAGTTTAATGAATTAACCCCAGTCCACCAGACAACATAGTGACAAGTACCATACTGAGCAATTGCCATAATCATGTACAATAGTACCATATTCTAATACTATGGTAATTTTTATGAAATATTTTGTAATTAATGACAGATTGATTGTGATACTATTGCCATATTCAAATGAGTACCATAGTATCACCATCTCCAAAAGCAAACAAATATGCATGTCCAAAAGCATGTTCATTTAGTAAAAAATACCATGGCATATCCATCCAAAAATATCGTAACATGTCCAATAGTAATGCTATGGTACCTTTTATGATATTACTGATTAACACACTAGTTAGATTGATATAATCAGCACAACACTCAGATCGTGTTAGCACTGAGCTCTTTTGCAGAAGCATCAAACACATCTTTAATTGAGCAGAGAGCTTTGCCTTCCTGACCTCCCATCAAGCCTTTCAAGAAGACCCAGAGAGAGCGAGAGGGAGGCGCTTTCCAACAGACAAACAACTGAACAACAAGAGAAAGTCAAGAGGAGATTAAGGAGAGGAAGCTTTTTAAGGCTCCTCTGTGGTTCAGAGGAGTGGGACGTCGCTTGATCAACAAAGAGGGAGGAATTCTGCCGGCACCCTTTTGCCAGGACATGAATGGGTTTTCCACTGGCATGACATGTGGGGAATTGCAAGTGCAGGGGGAAGGTAGACACCATGAAGAAGAGGCTATTGAGATGCAATGCCAGTTAGTGTGACATCAGGGGTTTGATTACATTAAATTACATTCATTTACCATCTTATTTTGAATAAAATATGGGCCGCATTAATGAAGGGTACATGTATGGGATGACACACGGGTTGTCCTGAAATCAATCAAGAGTGTTAAAATAGCTCCTATTATGCATTTTCACATATTGCCTTTTAATTTTTAATAGATTGTTTGTGAATTTAAAAGATCTACAAAGCTTCAAAGATCAAAGTGCATATAAAAATCATTGCCCATTTCTCAATAAGAGATATTGTGTTCTTGTACAACTGTCGAAGTTCAATTACAGTCCTCAAGAACGAAAGTTTGTTCTTTGCGTTCTGGGAATTGAGAAAAAGCCATTGTTTCCTAAAAGGAATATTCTGAACTGTAGTTATCAGTAATTCCAGTCTTAAGGCCATTGCACACTGAGTCCGAAATTCGCATCCGAAACTTTCGCACGTTAAAAAAAAAAATCGACCTCACGTTATGTCAATCACGCTTGCACACTGCCTCCGGAACTTTCGTCCGTCAAAAAAAAAATTCGGATCAGGTTCGATTTTCTGCGTTTTTCGCATCCACAGCCAGCATTTTGAGAGGTTTTTTGCCTATTCAGACCCACCGACCGTACAAGCGAACGACACAATCCAGAATGGCATCTGATAAGTAAAAAACTTCGTCTGAACTTCGTCTCGCAGCACAAAGTACTGTATGATAAACAAACCATACAGCTGTTCTGTATGCCCAGCGTTTCTGCCGGCCGTGTGTGTGTGTGTGTGTGTGTGTGTGTGTGTGTGTGTGTGTGTGTGTGTGTGTGTGTGTGTGTGTGTCTTTTTTGGTGGTCTTCTTTTTAATATGTGGCTCCAGTATCGCTAGCAAAGCATCAAACTGTTCCATTGACATTCTGAGGTAAATTTTGAATCGCTCGGGATAATTGCGCAACTCCTTGATGAGCTGAAACTCTCCTTCCTCTCGGCACAAGATTGGATGGACCCTCTTTTTCTTCTTTTTCTCTTTTAAAGAAGAGAGAGGGCAACAAAATCATCCTCACTGCTTGACGAATCCATTTTGTATTGTTTGCGTTTATTTCCGCAAAGGTTTAATAAATACGCATCGGTCTCAGTGTGCAAGGTTTCTGTGCGTGACGAATTTTTAGGCTGATGAACACGAAAAAACGCATACGAAAAAATCGGACTCAGTGTGCAATGACCTTTACTTCCAGCATTAACCTACGTAGGTTTGTAACACATTTGCATAATGCCAGCTTATGTTCTTCATTGGCTGTCCGTGATTAACTTCTTCTTTGCCCCGCCCTGAGACTGGAAAAGACTGAGACTGGAAGAGTTTGTGCTGTCGACATGTCAAGAAGATGCTGTTTTCTTGTGCCAAAACAAATCCATTTAGTTGCACTGCACTTTGATGACTCCCGCTCGAATTGATACACTAAAACCGACGCCATCGTTACTGTTCGTATCACAGTGTATACAAGCACTGAGGAAGATCCAGAGCTGAAATCCAGATATGGTAATGTGCGTTTGGTTTACGACATGCGCTGTAATCGGTCAACCAATCGCAACAGACTGGGCAATCTGACCAATCAGAGCAGGCTCACGGAAATGAGGGGTTTAGAGAGACTGAATCTTTTATTGAACCATTTCAGACACTATGAGAAAAAGGTGATGCTGCAATAGATATTAGTACTTTCAGAACCTTTAAAATAGCATTACAGGGGCTCTTTAAAGAGTTCAGCCAAAAATTACAATTCTGTCATCATACTCGTTACGTCATAAAATGCTCTTTTCAATGTAATCACAATTACAAAAAAGCACAATATAAGTAGTCAATGTGACTTGTGCACTGTATTAAAGTCTTCTGAACTCATCTGATAGATTTGTTTGATGAACTGACTGAAATGTATTTTTTAAATATGACAAAAATGGTCAATGTTAATGTGTCATTTCTGTCTAAAATACATAACACCTTGAAATGTGGTCCATACGACTTGTGCAAATCTGCATTTGAATGTTAAATATACATTTAAGCAATGCAGTCAATTATTTTTAACAAAATTAAACTTAATGTCACAATTAGCATGTTGCATTTCATTCAGCAAACTAGCAAAGACATTCAAAAAGAAAATAAGCATATCCATCCATGTAATGGACAAGATATTCAGCTCTCAGTGTGTTTGCGATTGAAATGTTGCTAATATTGCTGGAGATGTTGCTGTAGCCAGTTTCACAGCAGTGTTGATTAGTTTGTGAGATGTACTCTGCTAAATGAAAGTGGAAATGTGCCGTTAAACACTGTGCAAACGGTTCATCGTTATTGACATCCAACCTTGAAAGACTAATGCTGCACATTTAAATGTGAGAAGGCAAGAACAACAGCTTAACTTATAGTCTGTTTGTTACACAAAGCCTTTGTGTCCAAATAAAGGGTGACATTATTTTCAAAGACCTTTTATTTTAAGACTTGGTGGATGATAAACAGCCTGACAGTCATCATTAAACTAAGCAAAACACAATATGTGCACTATAAAAAAAGATTTTTCGAAGCTGTACATAAAAGGATTATTGACGTATGTTTTACAAGGAAATTCTATTTCAATCTTTCAAAATATCATGCTTAATTCAACTTGCTATTTCTTTGTGAAATTTACAAGCAATTTCTGAGTGAAAATTCTTTTCCAGAGTGGTTGTTTATTCAAATACGGCATAAGGCACAATAAAATATATATAATTATATGACTGAGCTGGAAGGATGTTGCTTTAGAAAAGCCCATTTCTCGGGTCCTCCCCTGAACATGTCTTCTCCGAGGTGGTTAGGAATTGCCCACATTTATGCCCGTTGTGGTTATTCTGCTCATAAAAACATCTGCTGAATCTGCAAAACAGCATGACGCAGCAGCATGCCATGCCACGGAGGAAAAAAAAGAGCCCGCTGACTGCACTGGTGTTTTATTCACCCTAGTCAGCCGCACGGTAATTGTGGCTTTGGGGGAATAAAATATAGAGTGGCTATCTGAATGCACGCCTCCATTAAACTGTAACTTAAACCATCTGATGGAATGTCTTTGTGTTTTGAAGCTATTCAAACCCTTTACTGGCAGAGGCGGTTGGACGCTGTATCAGCCAGCGCTCCACTAACAGACTTTGGGTTTGCTTTTTTACAAGTGCTTCTTTCTTCCCAGCCACATCCTTTGTATTTTACACGGATTTAGCCCTGGATGCCACGGCCTAGAGACCATAAAATGTCAACACTGATTGTTAAGAGAGAGGGTGAACGTCAACAGAGCAATAAAATTACAGATTGAGAAGTGGAGGTTACACAGCCACAAAAGGAAATTGTAGGATGTCACAAATTTGATAGCTAATAACAATCTAAAATGTTTAGACGAGCCTTTTTAAATTGTGGGCCATCTAAAATAGCAAGGCTAACGTCCATGCTAACGTACGTAATTGCAAGAAATACAATTTTTTTTAGCAACAACTATGTAAAAGTACATACATTATATATTGAATAGTGCTTTCGAATCAATTAATTGATTAATCGATCGCACACACACACACACACACACACACACACACACACACACACACCACACACACACACACACACACACACACACACACACACACACACACACACACACACACACACACACACACACACACACACCAGACACACACACACTAATACATTTTAAATGATATAAACCAGAGTTTCTCAATCTCAGCTGTTAGTAGAAAATTCCCTAAATTTCCACTCAATCAACTTTTATGTATATTTCAATTTTAGTGCTGTCAAATCAAATAATGGCGATTAAATCGCAGCTAACATTGAAATTACATAAGTTGATTGAGTGGAAATGTATGTAATTTTCTATGGTAACAGCTTCTTTGATGAGAATGAGTATGAACAACTCTGGTTTATATAATCATACTTGAACTGAAACCAAGTTAAACCTCATATACACATATAAAGAAAATGAAGTAAAAGCAAAATGAAAAAGAATGAAAAATGTGTGTAGCCTGAAAGAAAATCATCTCGGCTGACATAATAGCATTTTTTTACTCTAATGTCACTAGTGCTGTGCTAAAAACCAGTCCGAGCAGAGGTGGAAAGTAACGAATTACATTTACTCGCGTTACGTAATTGAGTAGTTTTTTTGTGTACTTCTACTTTTTCAAGTAGTTTTTAAAATCTGTACTTTTACTTTTACTTAAGTACGTTTTGTTTGAAGTATTGTACTTCGCTACATTTGAAATCATATCCGTTACTGAGTAAAAAATATCAATACAACAAGGGAGAAAAAAAAAAATCACACTCCGGAAATTACTGCATTGGTTGAAGGGCGGGAGAACAAACGCGCAAGAAAGGTGACGTCGCAGACCCAGCTGAAGCTGAAAGCGAAGTGCCCTCGAATTCTTATGAAGCGAATTATGGGCAGTGTGAAAATAGTTTGTAGGAAAAAAGCGTGGTTGTCCTCGAGGATAGATATCCAATTTGCAAAAAATGTGGACGCAAAGTGGCTGCAAAAGGAGGACACCATCCCTCCTGCAGATAAAGGTATGTCCCGATTATAAATTAAGGCCGAATGACTTACGTTATGCAGAGGGAATCCCGGAATCCAGTAGCCTGAATCCAGTCATGAAAATGGAATTATTCACTTAACGCAGATGTCACGTAAAACACGCAAAATAATGGATGGATGAATACATGGAAAGTAAAACTGTGCAATAAATCCAATCGCAACATGGTCTGTGAATATTTAAGCACAAAAATACTGCAAATATATAACCATATTTGTTCTGCTTAGCTGCGCCGCTTTGTCTACTAAGTTACATACTCAAGTACGCGTGACGTTCATGGTGTTTTCAGCGTCTCACAATTTGATGATATGCATACATGAACATTTCCAGAGCTGCTCTGAGAGAACGCCTAATGAGCATTTTCATAATTTTATTTGATAAAACCATTGTCAAATACACTTTGAAACAACTTTTTACACTTTTGGTCTTCACTACAACCCGTCAAAATAAAAGTTCGGTTTTACTTGGAGACATGACAGAAATATATTACTATTGTAGGCATACAATAGAACATAGCCTACTTCTCAAAATAATAATAATAACAACAATAATAATACATTTTATTTAAACATTATTTAAAGGAATATATTTTTTGTCCATGGTTTGATTTAGTAAATCTGTTTTTGGAGCGCTTCCCCCCAAAAATAAAAGGACACAAGTTTAAATTTACATTTAATTACCACCGTTTTTGATAATATATTTGGATTAAATCATAAAAAGAAACATTAATTTTCAGAATAAAATACATTTCATAGGACAATATTATTCTAAAACATTTTAATAAATAAAAAATGTTAAAAATAAGTTGTTAATATAATTCATTATCAATTATCGAATTTAATTGATTAGACGTTTTATTGAATTTTTAATAAACAAAACAAACAAATGGTTTCAAGTTTGTTTTAATTAAAAGCATTTGTTAAACCAAAAAAAACCCTGTTTCATTAATTTCACGGTCCTTTTAACTGATGATAATAAGAATAACCATAATTTAATAATACAGTTTATTTAATAATTGATTAATACTGTAAACCGTGATATTTTCTGAGACGTTATCATACTGTGAAAATCTCATACCATTACAACCTCCCCCCCCCCCCCCCCCCCGCTGTTAAAAAAGTAACTCAGTAACTTTTACTCTGAGTAAATTTTAAATGAGCTACTTTTTACTTTTACTTGAGTAGATTTTTAGACCAGTACTTTTACTTGTACTTAAGTAAAATTTCATTGAAGTAGTAGTACTTTTACTTGAGTAGAATATTTTATTACTCTTTCCACCTCTGAGTCCGAGTGTTTCAAAGTCAGGTAGAATTGTTCTATGTATGACGTTATGAATGTATTGAGAGCACATAATCACAGCGCTCTGGCTGACTGAGGTTATAAAACGTCTTCATTTATTTTGCAGGATAATTACGCTTGGCATTAACGGACACAAATGTGCCACTGGCAGCCTATAAGAGAACACGGATCCAGTTGTTTTGGTCAGAGCGCTTCTTGCCAAGTTCAACATAAAATCCTTCTGCCATATAATTAAAAGGCTAAGGTAGGATTGCATATTCCCCGTTACACTTACAAAGTCTCCCAGCAGGCATATATTTTCAAGACCCGATTCACATGAAGCCGACTGTGTAGCATGAGAATGACTCGGCGTTAACCCCGCAGATGTGGCTCACTTCTTCATCTTGTAACACGCTGCTAGAGTTTCCGAAACCTCTTCACTTATTTCCATTTCTCCTCTGGCCTGGACCCACGTTTGCTGTTAAAAGCCTCCTACATGCACTGGAAATGCAGAGTATTATGGAAATTGTGCTCACAATATCTAATGAAGGCGTACCTATTTGGTTTAGAAACAAATATCAGTTGCTAAACGACATTGCGTTTATTCCTGCTGGAACTCTGTGACCTTATTCATAAGTTTACGAAAATGCAACGGTCATTTTTCTTTGGATGCCCTGTCATCTTTGTAGATGCTGGGATGCAAATTAGGAGCAATCAGTGCTGGGGAAACATACTAAATCACAGGTTATGATTCATAATGCAAGAAGACAGTTTTCGGCTCATGCATCAGATAGGCATGATTTGTAGCAAAAACGCAATTGACTCATATTACACCCTACAAATCACCAGCAACCAAGACCAAATATACACCTTATCTTCTATCCTACGTCAATCTGTGTCTGTACACACAAGCCAGAGATATCTGGAAGTCAAGTAATTAATCAGACAAGCCTTCAAGCAAGATGAGGAACAGTCCGGTTAGACGCCTACACATAATAAAGTAGGCCCACATCGAGCAAACGCCTCCGAAACATCCTCCACAAGGTGGATTACCACCCATTTAGCCACAGAACGTGTTTTATCAATTGAAAACAGTCTAGCAGGACTTCACGTTTGTGATTTCTCGGTTGCTAATGTAACCCTCGTTCCCTGAAGAAGGGAACGGGAGATGTAACGTCGACGTGAAGACGTAATTGGGATCACTTCAGGGAGCCTATCATCTTTGAGTGTCTACAGAACGAGGCAATGGACGTTTGGCTGACTGAACATGCACTTTAAAGACGCATCCAAGAAGAAGATTGTATTGCAGGATCAACAGTTGCTCTTTCATAGCTCAGGAGAATTAACAGAGTTCTCAGTTTTGTTTTATGAGAGTTTATTCATTTTAAGAATTTCTTCTAAAACTTCCTCTTTTAAGAGAAACAAAGAAGCTACCTACAGTAAAAGTGAGTTCGTATTGAGACCTCTAACATTCGATGGCAAAAAGTCTAGGATAAACTATTGAGGGATTAGATAAGTGTAATTTCTGTAATTTCAGGATTTAGTAACAGGTTCCATACTAGTAAGCAAAAAACAACAACAACATGTGAGCCGAGTAGTATGTCCAAATTCAACGAAGAGGCGAAGAGTATCCAGATGACCAAGTACTTCCGGTGAGAATCTGAAATGTGCATACGATGAATGCTTTACTATCCATGAGGCCTTGGGAGAGGATTTGTGAATAGCCGTGAAGCGACGCAACTGGCACTGTAGGGCACATGACAGTAACGACATGCATGACATAAATTTCTTACGTTTTTATATACATTTTGGATATTTTATTCACTTCCTGATGTTTCCATTCCATAATTTTTGATGCAATAACCCAATATTTGCATGCAAATTTGTGGATGGAAACCCTGATATCTGTCATCTGAACCCATAAAGTGTATGACAGCTGAAGTTATCTACATGTATCTGCAAGTGCTTTAACACACCAGCTCAACTTCCAGACTCTGTTTGGTGTCTTACAGCATGAAGAGCCTCGTTACTTTATATGGCTTGTTCTCATTCGCTCTGCTCCCAAGAGGACGTCTATAAGTCTCAAGGCTAAGTGCTTCCATTAAAACTTCAATGAGCTATAAAACCTATGTAAATTCATTTCCTTAATCATACTTATGATACTTGCAGCTTTTAGTTGCAAAAGTGCTTCCCTATTCACAGACCGGAATATTCCGGCAGGTCTCTGATCCAAATCATTTCAGACATTTAAAGCCCCAAAATCAAGAGTGGCTCATTTAGGCATCATTTTTATGCTTAAAAGATTTCAACATCTGACCTTTTTTTATGGAAGCTTGTTATCGCCACAGAATAAAAAAGGTAACTGCGACCGACTTTATCTCACAATTTTGACTTTTTTCTTTTTAACTTGTGAGTTTACATCTTGCAATTCTGACTTTTTTTTTTTTTTTGTAATTGTGAGTTTACATCTTGCAATTCTGACTTTTTTCTCAGAATTGTGAGGTATAAACTCTCTGACTTTAAAATTCACAATTGCAATTTTACATTTCACAACTCATATCAAAGGATGAGAACGGCAAAGATAGTTCTAAAACATCTGAGAATGAAGATTTTTGGTTACACTTGATTTTGTACTTACTCAAATAAGTATGGAGTAATATTAATGTGCATGTACTTACAGTACTATATAGTTGCGGTTAGGTTTAGGGTTAGTTTTTAATTATGCATCATTTACTGTTATTACTATAGTAAGTACATGTAGTAACATGTAAATTAAAGTTCTGAAAATTCTGAAAAAGTAAGTAAGAATTGTGAGATAAAATGTTGCAATTACCTTTTTTATTTTTCTATACCGTGACGGATACAAGCTTCCATTGTTTTTTGTTTACCTTTTTAATTTCAGTGACCACTTGACATGTCTCATAATAGTTGCTTTAGAAACCAATCATGAACATGTAGACAGAGACTCATTTTGGTATGGCATCCCCGATTACCGACCCCACATGACAGCATGAAACGCAACATTTTACTATTCATTCTTAATTCATTCATTCCTAATCAATATGTGCAGCAGCAAACACACCAGTGTTATTATATATCCTACACGTGTGACGCATCTGAAGGTGCGCATATTCATCACCTATTGGAAAGTGCTGTTCAGGGTGGGAAATTAGCACCAGCCACCAGCCAATGGCTGGTACTTTTTCAAAGTGGCTGGTGACTTTGCCTTGTATACCAGCCACAGTGGCTGGTAGATTGTAAAACATATTTTTATTGGTTACTACTTAAAGGATAACTCCGGTATTTAACACTTTGAGTCTATTTTCTAGTTTGTTTTGGATGAACTAGAGTGGTGGACTTAGAAATTTTGACGATGGGTCCTGTCTCGACTTTTTGACTATGGCATAAGTCTCTTTATTAGACATTCTCTGGTTGTAGTCTTTTCGCTCGGTTCTCCGTCTCTCAGAAGGCTAGCAGAGCAACTGATCACCATCAAGTGGTCGGGAGTGTGCTAACGCTTCAGACTCAAATATCGAGCGGAAGTTTATACGCGGTTGTGAGGTATCTGAAAATATAGTTCTACTATAGTAAATAACACGGATTGAAAGCATACATTGCGCCGATATATATTTGTTTTTAATCATCAACGAACACCACTAACCACTCGGTGAGTTGCACAGTTTTGAGAGCTAATGTTAAGTGTTGTTTTAAGCACATGTTTCAGTATGCTCGTAGACAGCCACTCTGAAGCGCTCAGAGGCGATCCTAAAATAGTCAAAAACTCGAGACAGGACCCATCGTCAAAATTTCTAAGTCCACCACTCTAGTTCATCCAAAGCAAACTAGAAAATAGACTCAAAGTGTTAAATACCGGAATTATCCTTTAAAACATTCCTTGTAACAGATTGGACGTCTTTTGTCAAAGAATGCTGTTGCTAAGTAACAATAATTACTATCAGTAATTACTCACCCTCATGTTGTTCCAACCCCGTAAGACCTTCGTTCATCTTCGGAACACAAATTAAGATATTTGTGATTAAATCTGAGAGCTGGATCACTCCTCCATAGGCTTCTAAGGGACTGAAACTTGCCCCGAAAAGTTATTAAAGAAATCGTTAAAAGAGTCGAAGTGACTACAGTGGCTAGATCTTAAGTTTATCGAGCTATGAGAATACTTTTTGAGCGCAAAAAAAAAAAAAAAAAAAAATAGCGACTTTATTCAAGAATTCTCTTTGGGCCTGGAGATTTCACGGAGTGTTATTGCGCAACACTTCTGGTTGAATCACACATGACCAGCGTCGGCCAATAGTGAGCCTACGTGTGACGTATAACACAGAAGTGCTGCGCAGTTACACTACGTCAACAGCTTAGGAGAAAAACATGGAAGAGAAGAGATGGTTCAATAAAGTCGTTATTTTTGTGTTTTTTTTGCACGCAAAAAGTATTCTCGTCGTTTTATAAACTTAAGATCTCGCCACTGTAGTCACTTGGACTCTTTTGACGATTTCTTTAAGAACTTTTCGGGGCTGTCAAGTTTCAATCATTTAGAAGCCTATGGAGGAGTGATCCAGCTCTCAGATTTAATCACAAATATCTTAATTTGTGTTCTGAAGATGAACGAAGGTCTTAGGGGTTGGAACGACATGAGGGTGAGTAATTACTGACAGAATTTACATTTTTGGGTGAACTATCCCTTTAAGAGGCCCGCCGTGGAGTCAGCAGTAGCTATGAATGTACAAACTGTTGAGGGCGAAGTAAATAAAAAGAGAAGGTACTTTTCGAAAAAGTGGCACATTAATGACGAAGGGAAAAGAGGGAATGGTTAGCCTACCTTCCCGTCGAACAGTCCATGCACTGTACTTACTGTGTATAATAATACTTTGTAAATTTGAATTCCGGGAAAAGTGGCTGGTAAAAAATATAAGTGGCTGGTAAAATTGGGCATCCACCAGCCACTGTGGCTGGTGGGCAAAAAAGTTAATTTCCCACCCTGGTGCTGTTATATAAATGAACAACAAACAGTAACAATATAGCCAAGTCTTACCTTGTGATAATATTTGTGTCATTTAATTTCAAAAGCAATCATTTAATCCAAAGGGGAGCTGCGGCTTGCTTACTGTCCATTTTCAAGAAGTACACAAGTTCTTTTCATATATTTTTCACCAAGTATTTGCTACCATATGCATATAATATCCAACTTTAACAAGTTAGCTTGCATATGGCCTTGACGGACACTTTCATATTCAATAATATTTAGTCCAACTCGTTTTCACAGATCGATTTGTTGAGATATTATATCGCCTTATCACAGAACTATTGCTAAAAATAGAACAAACACTTGAGAGTTGGACTTGGCTTTTAGGGACTTGTTAACATGTCTGCTTTAAATGTTTTTAAAAAATGCACTATTTTGATAGAGATCATTATTTTATGAAGGACATCCACTCTGCTCTCGCTTAAACCTTGTGCAACAGCCTCCAATACGCTTTTGTTCCCCGAGGTTAGCAGCAGTGGCTCTTTTACGACTCAAGTCATGTACACAGTGATGAAAATAAATTGGGTGTAGAGGAGAGACCCACGAGTATGGTTGCCAGACGCGCACAGGAAGAATCGGTAGCTGCAATACTGAGTTTTGGCGAGTGCTCAGACAATGCATCTTTACATTTCAGTCCGATGGCCGACGCATGTTTACCTGCTGATATCAGACCACAAGCACACTCGCTCATTTACACTCTTTTGTCAACCGTACTGCTGATTTCTGTAGTTGTTGCGCTGTTTCCAACACAAACTGGCTCATTAAAACACGAAAAACAAGCAAATGGGCGATAAGCAAGTTAGCAAGTGTTGTATGGTTAGCCATCAAACCTGGGCAAATCTCTGGGGTTTGTGTCTAATAGCCAAGTCTGAAAAGAGCTGGAATGGGCCTGTGGCTTCTGGCTTTTATAGCTGAGAACTAAATGTATCTCTGATACAGTCGGATAATAATCAGAATTGTTTTCATTTGGGCAACATTGCTCTTCATCAGAATGGGACAGAGGTGAAACCGAGATGAAAATGTTCATTCGTTTACCGTGTCACAATCACAAATCAATAATGACTACAGTTGCACTTTGAATTAAACTGAATTGAAGCAAATGCAAAACACATTTCTCAAAAACTCTAGGGTAATTTGAAGTGATGGTCAGCTGTACAAAATGCAAATGGTGTAATGCTCAGTCATCGTGCGATGAAGGACCACATGCAAATTGTGTAGAGCCTCACAAAACAGTTGAGTCTGTCATGGCTTTCTGCCCAGCTGACATGAGACGTTCTCAGATCTCTGCCATTCTGACAATATATCAACTAACGTTCTTCCTGTAACGTTAGAAGAGCGTTCATTTAACGTTATCTGGTCTTTAATAATGTTCTCTAATGCCTGAAGCCTAAATCTAAGTCACGTCAAATAAATAACGCATTCATATAAATAACGGTTAAGATATATGAGGCTATTTGTCATTTAGCTAATCTTTTTTCCATGCAAGCAACTGATATTTACTACAGGAACATTTCCTCTGGAGTAAGCGCTACTTATTTATACCACACACACACACACACACACACACACACACACACACACAGCTCAAAAGTTTAGGGTCGTTAAGATATATAATTAAAAATGGTAAATAAATAAATAAATATTCTTATGCTCACCAACACAGTAAAGACAATAATATTATTACTCCAGTCTTCAGCGTCACATGATCCTTCAGAAATCAGTATAATATGATGATTTGCTGCTCAAGAAATATTTATGATTATTATCAATATTTAAAACAGTTGTACTGCTTTATATATTTGTTGAAACCTGGATATCTTTTTTAAGGATTCGTTGATGAATAGAAAGTTTAAAAGAACCGTATTTTTTTTTAAACAAATATTTTGTAACATTACACATTTCTGCACTATCACTTTTGATTAATTAAATGCATTCCCAATGAATAAAATTATTAATTTATTTCCAGAAAAAAAGTTACTGAACCCAAACTTTTGAACTGTAGTACTTCCTCTGACCATATTGGAAGTAACAAAATAAAATCAACAGTTATATTTACAGGAATTGTTTACCAAATATACAAATTCTGTCATCATTTACTCACCCTCATACTAGTTTTGATGTTTTTTTGTCTTTTTTGAAGGGTGAATACTTCAGTCCCTGTGCATTATTTGAAAGAAAAAGAGTGGCTACCCTTTAATGAGAGGAAGATCCATTATAATCCATGTCAACAACTTAAATTTTTGCCAGGACGGATATACAGTGCATTACTACTCAGAAAGTACACCGGCAGATGAAGGAGAGGGGGAAAGATGGAGAGAAGGCTGGAAGCCACAAGACAAATGACGGAGGTAAAGTGAGAGGAGGGTTGGATGGCTTACGCTGTGTTGCATCGTCCTCCAGACAATCCTCTGGGATGCGGAAGCAAAAAAACAGAGGAAAAAAGGTATTTCATTGAAAGTGGAGATGAGAAAGAGAGAAAGAATACCACGGGAAAACAAATGATAAATATGCATTAGACAGAAAAGCAATATGCACGATTACATTTGATGAATGGCATTGCTGGGATATTCCATCCCATTCCCTCGGTCTCTGGAAAAAAACCCGAAGCAAACGCAAACGCCTCTCTCTAACTCAACATTTATTTAACTGCCACGTATCTCCATTATATATTTGAGGGTTAACTTTAAACTCATCCAATGCACAACTGACTGGAGTAAAAAGCACTTGCCCATATTGGATAGAAAGTCATTTTAAATGAATTCTCACAGTAAGCCGGAGGCTAAAATAAGATTATGCACAAATGCAATCTTGTTCTACTTTTAAGTCCAATTCATATTTTCATCATCTATTCTTGTTAAGTATTATGAATCAGAAGACTTCATTCCAGTAGAGTAACTCAAGTACATTTAGACACTTCATCGGGGGGGAAGAAACAACAAAGAGAAACTTTATCCAACTTTACCAAACCTGACTTCATTTCTATGTGATTTAACCCTTAAAGGTGAAGTGTGTAGGAGTTGCTATTGTAAAATACAATCTCTGAGTTAATTGTGTATTGACTATTACTATGCCATTCATGGGTTTATTTGCCCCAGAAGTGTGAACATTGAGCACCATCTAAACACTGAGAGCAGTCCGTTCAGATCTGTCAATCACTTTCCAGCTCAACCTATCGTGAGAGTTTGGGGCGTGGCTATTGTAGTAGGCGGAGCCAGAGAGTGTTTAGATGCTGTGGGAACATGACTGATGCGTTACATGAGAAAAGGCATTCAGCTTTGGTTACAGATGCAAGCCAAAATTTGCTGAATTTAGACCTTTATAGTTTAAACGGGTCATAAACACGTCAAAGTGAACAGGGCATTGTGATTAAACGCTACAGTGGATGCTTCAATACCATACAGCATCATCCTGCACCTGTTCAGAAAGACATGTACCAGTTAATAATGTTTATTTGGCCTTAAAAAGTGGTGGCACTGAAATCTTGGACGTGTGTATTATAAGCGAGAGTGTTAGTCTGCTCAGTTGCTTACTCATGACACAGAGCAACACAGCTAAACGTATTAGTTTTATTAAAATTAGCCTACTTTTACCTGTTGAGACATGCCTTCACAAGCACCCTTAAGAACTTTATTTGTCATGTTTGAGTTGGGGGAGGCTTGACACGCAAACGTAGCGTTTGAAAAGTAGTTTGAAAATATGCTTTATTTTTGTAATTCCGCTAGGTGCCACTAGTGTCGCAGAAACTACATACTTCACCTTTAATAAACTGGTAACATTTTTGTTTAGGGTCCGATTCTTACTATTAACAAGTTGCTTATTAGCTTGCATATTACTAGAATATTGTCGGTTTATTATTACTTATAAAGCACATATTAATGCCTAATTCTGCATGACCTTGTTCTGCAGCCCTACCCAATACATAAACTGGTTTCACTTTATTTTGATGGTCTCTTTAACACATTCTGTTGACTATAAGTAACGTTGCACCTACATGTCTACTAGCTCTCATTAGAGTGTTAGTAGAGTATTAGTAGACTGGTAAGGTTAGGGTTAGAATAAGTTGACATGTAGTTGCATAGTTACTTATAGTCAGTAGACTGTCTGTTGGAGGACCATCACAACAAAGAGTTATCAGATATTAGGCAGACAGTCTACTAATACTATAATGAGAGTTAGTTGACATGTAGTTGCAAGTTAGTCACCAGAATGTTCAAAAGGGACCATCAAAATAAAGTGTTACCCATAAACGTAACAAGTACCTAATAAGCACTAATTGAGGCAAAAAAAAGTTAATAATGAATATGTGTTCCCCAAATTAAAGTGTGACCAGGAAATTATATGTTTCACATTTTTGCATCGCCACCAAAGCTTTTCCCACGGCATTTTTCTGGGTCTGAACTCCAAAGGTCACCACTGCCCACCCACGCCTGCCCACAGCGCCCGCTCTGCCCTCCTGCCACCCACTCACCAGTCTGTCCAGGCTGGTGCCGGCTGCCGTGGTGGGTCTCTCTTCTGGGCTGTACGGTCTGAAGCGACTGTTGAACACATCCGAGATCCCGCGGGCAGATCGACCCATTCCAGCTGGTTTGGGATGACCGCATCCTTGAAATACCTATAATTACCAAGTGGAAAGGCATCAACCCATGTGGTTAGGGTATAAAAACAGCTGAAAGTGAAGAATGCAATGAAAGGGTGTGTATGGTGTCGTGGAGCGCTCTTGAATGAGATGACGTATTTTGCATTGAATTGTTTATTGGATGGGTTTAATTCCTAGGGAATGCATGAACAAATGATAGTGTTAATGTTGAATGCAGTGTAAGTCGCTTTGGATAAAAGCATCTACATAAAAGTTTTAAGTTAATTTGCTCAGTGTGCACATTTTGAGACACATTTTGTAAACACCATATCCAGGATCTAAAGCGTGAAACAAACTCTATACATGTATATGAAAGACGATCAATTTGTATGCATGGTTGCATTTTAAAATGCACACAACCACAATTCATAATGCAATGAATTACATAAAGTACATGTCACATTCGCAATGTTGCCACAAGAGGCGCTACAGGACACTGTTAGTTCTTCCTATTCATGTTATCAATAAATCCCAATATTTATTCAAATTAATTTTGATTCATCATATCACTGTTGCCACCACAAGTCAATTTCACATGTATTCATATAGACCTTTATATTATAAAGATTGTTTCAAAGCAGCTTCACAATGTGCTAATGTTGCAAAACTCCTCAATTCCGAAACAAATCCGAAATCAGCTGTAAATCAGCTACAGAAGACAATATTGTCACTAGCTCAATTTAGTTTAATGTTGATTCAATTTAGTTCTTGATCAGTGTTGATTCAATTCAGCTCTTCAAAATACAATAGTGTTTATATTCAGCTCAATTCAGTTCAAGGTTTGTTCTCATATGATAGAGTCAGTGCAGTCAAATCGATAATACCTCTACAAAATCCCATTCACAAAGTTTCATATGTCTAAGTGCCTAAATTGCCATGCATATTAACACTTGCCGAATAAACTAAAAAATAATTCAATTCTGAAGGATGCATTGCAATTCCAAGGATACTGACCATAAAGAGTTTAAATTGGATTCCCTTGATCGAATCCAAGGCAAACACTTAAAAAATGTGTGGCATGAGAGAAATAACATATGCTTTGCATTCACATGCATGCTAACGTCTCGTAGATGCAATGAATTGTGGGTGAGCTGACAGTGATGGAACATTTTAATGCCACGGCTGGCTCTTATGGCAGGATGTTGTCTGCGCTCTGATGTCGAGCGATCTGTCACTATCATTCAGAGTCTCCGGCTGACATGTACACACTGATGTTCATGGCTGCTGTGCATTTTCAATCAGGTCCTCCTGCTTTCCAGAAGCTTTTAATGTAACAGCAGACCACAGCACTCAAAGACAGGCTGTGCGTATTTCTTTCCTTCTTTCACACTGGTATTTGTGGATCAAGACACATTTTATTTTGTGTACTGCCCTCAGCATGGAAGTCCATCAGGGATACACGGCTAATTTCCCTGAAAATGAAAGCTTGTCTTGAAAGCTTTTGTACCTGAGGTGTGGCTTTATAAGCGTGGGCAATATGCATATTAATCAGAATTGTGACCAAATGTCTGTAAAAATGTTTTTCACACTATGGGAAAAATCCATACGTGAAATTTCGAACATCTTTCTCACACACACACACACATCCCCCTACACTGCCCCTGTCCCTAAACCTACCCCTTACAGGAGACATGCTGGATTTTAACATTTTTAAAAAAACATTGTTTTTTATGTTTTTTAAGCTGTTTGAAATATGAGGACGCATGCAATGTCCTCATATTTCACGTGTAAGTTGTAATACCAGTGTAATACCCATGTCATTATACACATTTGTGTCCTCATATATCACAAAAACAAGCGCACAAACACACACAAACACACACACACACACACACACACACACACACACACACACAACACACACACACACACACACACACACACACACACACACACAACACCACACACACACACACACACACACACACACACACACACACACAGATTCTGTGCTCTGGGATCTAATATTTGATGGTTTTTTTTTTTTTTTTAAATGATATAGATTTAAGAAGCAAATGAGAATCGATACAATTATTGATTATATTTTGAGACAAAGGTCTTGTTAATGATTTTCAGTTCCCTTTATCGAAAAAGGGAACTTCGAGATGCGTCGAACGACACGGTGGGAACGCCTCTTGCGTGATTGCGTCTGAAGCATCTATGCCAACTAGTCCAATGGAATGAGAGAATGAGCGTCACGGGCGGGTGACGTCATGAACCAGGAAAGGATAAGAGCACTTCCGCTGCTCGCCGGCATTTAGCTTCTGTTGCCTCAGCAAGCGATCTGTGTCAAACTGTCTCTGTCTATTTATTGTTGTCTGTTACAATGGGTCCTCCTCACGAGACCCTCCTGCCAACCCTGCCACCTCCGGTGCTTCAGGGCGCAGCGGTCTCCAGCGAGTCGCTGATGCTATGCTGCGGTACAGCATTGGTTTCGCGCCCTCTGAGGGGGGCTTTTGAGTAGTCAGGTCAGGTAGTTCCTGCCATTATGTTTCAGGCTCCAGATTTGGCTCCCTCAGTAAACACCAGAGACCAGCCTCGAGGGGCTGGTTCCCTTAGTAAATTTTTGGCAGCGTGGATGCTTCTGCCGAATATTTCTCATTGGGTCCTGCAGTTTGTAGAGAAGGGATACAGAATCCAGTTTGGCTCTCGTCCTCCTCATTACAGCGGGGTGCTGCCCACAGTGGTGCATCCCGAGCAGGCTCTGGTAATGGGACAAGAAGTAAAGGCCCTGTTAGCAAAGAAGCTATAGAACAGGTGTACTCACCCGTCAGAGAGTCGGGTTTTTACAGCCATTATTTCATTGTTCCAAAAAAGGATGGAGGGTTTTTAGATCTTCGCCTGTTTATTCGGTCAGTTCAGAAACTAAAGTTCAAGTTAGCTGACCCTCAAACAGATCGTGACCCAAATCAGATCCGAGGACTGGTTCGTCACGATAGATCTAAAGGATGCATACTTCCATATCTCCATCCTCCCTCAGCACAGGAAGTTCCTGAGGTTTTCTTTCAGGGGCAAAGAATACCAATATCGGGTTCTTCCTTTCGGCCTAGCTTTGTCACCCCGCACGTTCACGAAATGCATGGATGCAGCTTTAGCCCCTCTCAGGCTTCAGGGCATACGCATTCTGAATTATATCGACTGGCTGATTCTAGCGGAATCAGAGCAGTTGGCGGTTCGGCACTGAGGTGTCGTTCTCGCTCATATAGAGATGTTGGGGTTGAGGCTCAATGCCAAGAAGAGTGTACTTTCTCCAGTACAGAGAACCACTTTCCTTGGTGTGGTATGGGATTTATTATCCTAACAGCCACAGAAGAGCTGAGGCTAGGCCAGTCACGCACTGTAAAACAGTTCGAGAGACTGTTGGGTCTACTGGCAGCAGTGTCCAACGGAATTCCTTTTGGCATGCTGTACATGAGACCTTTACAGTGCTGGCTCAGGACCAGAAGGTTCTCCCGAGGGGAAACCCACTTTGCATATCAAGGCACGCGGCGATGCTTTCGTACCTTAGTTATATGTAAATTCTGGTTCTTAACCCAGGGTCCGGTGTTGGGAGCTCTTTGCCATCGAGTAGTGATCTCGACAGATGCTTGCCTCACCGGCTGGGGAGCGGTAATGGAAGGCCGCTCGGTTCAGGGTCTGTGGAAAAGCCATCATCTTTCTTGGCACATAAATTGCCTGGAGATGATGGCCGTCTTCAATGCGTTGAGACATTTCCTTCCGGACCTAAGAGGCCATCATGTGCTCGTTCGAACAGACAACACACCAGTGGTCTCTTATCTGAACCGCCAGGGGGGTCTGCGCTCGCGTCCGCTTTGCAAACTGGCGCACCAGATCCTCCTGTGGTCTCTGGGGAAGGTACTCTCTCTGAGGGCAGTGTATATTCCTGGGGACCAGAATATAGGAGCAGACATCCTGTCGAGGCAGGAGCTGAGGCCAGGGGATTGGAGACTCCACCCCGAGGCGGTGGAGAAAATCTGGGAGGCATATGGTCAGGCAGAGGTGGATCTGTTCGCGTCTCAGAACACGACGCACTGTCCTCTCTGGTATTCTCTGACGCACCCAGCCCCCTGGGGCTGGACGCCATGGTGCAGACGTGGCCGAGGCTACGTCTGTACGCCTTTCCCCCTGTTGCTCTGCTCCCAGGAGTTCTGGAGAGGGTCCGTCGGTATGGAATAAGCCTACTGCTAGTAGCACCACGCTGGCCAAGTCGGATCTGGTTTGCGGACCTGATCCTTCTGCTAGACGGGCCTCCATTGGAGATCCCTTTGAGGAGGGACCTTCTGTCTCAGGCCGGGGGCACAATATTTCACCCTCGACCAGACATGTGGAATCTTTGGGTTTGGCCTCTGAGGGGGCCCAACTTATAGATAGTGGTCTTTCAGCTGAGGCTGTTGAGACCATCCTAAGCTCCAGAGCTCCAGCTACGAGGAAACTGTATGCGCTTAAATGGAGAGTTTTCTCCTTATGGTGTCACCGACATCAGTGGGATCCGGTTAATTGTTCTGTCAACACAGTAATCGAGTTCCTGCAGGAGCGCTTTGTGTCAGGTCTATGTCCTTCCACACTAAAAGTTTACGTGGCAGCCATTGCGGCTTACCATACCATGGTGGGAGGTATATCTTTGGGTCGAGACCCCCTGATTACACGTTTCCTTCGTGGCACTTTGAGGCTGAGGCCTGCAATTCGCACTAAGGTGCCAGCTTGGGATTTGACTGTAGTTCTAGTAGGCCTGTCTAGGGCTCCATTCGAGCCCTTAGATTCGGTCTCAGAAAAGTTCCTTACTTTCAAGACTATCTTTCTGCTAGCTATTTCGTCCCTAAAGAGAGTTGGTGACCTTCAGGCTCTTTCGGTCTCCCCCACCTGCCTTGAATTTGCACCGGGGATGGTCAAGGCGTTCCTATATCCAAAACAGGGATACGTCCCTAAGGTTCCAACCTTGACTCCGAGGCCTATTGTGCTGCAGGCTTTCTGTCCTCCTCCTTTTGCAACTGCGGACCAGGAAAGACTGCACCTTTTGTGTCCAGTGCGAGCACTGGACACTTATGTACGGCGGACATCCTCAATCAGAAAGTCCGACCAATTACTGATTTGCTTTGGATCACCTAAGAAAGGTCTTCCTGCTTCAAAACAGACAGTCAGTAAGTGGATAGTCGAGGCTATTTCACTGGCATACGAGCACTCGGGCCAGCCTTGTCCTTTGGTGGTCCGAGCTCACTCGACCAGGAGTATGGCGGCTTCTAAAGCCATATTGCAGGGGGTATCTCTTCAAGATGTTTGTGATGCGGCGGGCTGGTCCTCTCCGCTCACATTCGTGAGATTTTACAGTTTGGACCTGGATGCTGCCCCAGGTTCTCAGGTGCTGAGTGCTTAGATCAACAGACTGACACTCAGGTACTTGTAATTATGGCGGGCTGGGTATTCTCGTTCCCACCGTGTCGTTCGACGCATCTCGAAGTTCCCTTTTTCGATAAAGGGAACGTCTCAGGTTACTATTGTAACCATAGTTCCCTGAGAAACAGGGAACGAGACGATGCGTCCCCCTGCCATACTTCCTGCGTCCCTGCGATCGGCTTGCTTCGGCAACTGTCGAAGCTAAATGCCGGCGAGCAGCGGAAGTGCTCTTATCCTTTCCTGGTTCATGACGTCACCCGCCCGTGACGCTCATTCTCTCATTCCATTGGACTAGTTGGCATAGATGCTTCAGACGCAATCACGCAAGAGGCGTTCCCACCGTGTCGTTCGACGCATCGTCTCGTTCCCTGTTTCTCAGGGAACTATGGTTACAATAGTAACCTGAGACGTTTTGTTCAAGGTAATTAAAGTAGAAGATTTTCAATAACAGAAGAATATGTAAAAATATGGTATTTTGGGTAAAACATGTCGCTGCTGTCGAGGCGAAAGACACAATAATTAACATGATAATAGATATCTGGCTGACTATATTGATAATGAAACCGTCATATTTAAAAATCTGATATTTATCATATCATATAATAAAATATAATTTATTGTTATAAGTGTAAATCTATATACAATTTTTATAGGATCTCATTCAGTGCTTTCAGTGAAACTTATATTTCAGAATATACATTTTAAATAATTCTGTTTATGTATTAAGTTTTTATATTAGCATATTTTAGTGACTGTATTTATTGAACAAATAAACAAAACAAATATTCTTTTCAACAAGTATTACCTCAGACATTAATAAAACACACTTATGATTTATTTTCACACAAAATATGTTGTTCTATCAATGTTCAATACAATACAAATATATATATATATATATATATATATATATATATATATATATATATATTTTATATATATATATATATATCTATATATATATATATATATATAATTTTTTTTTTTTTTTTTTTTTTTTTTTTTTTTTTTGAAACCATACACTATGGGAGTAGTGAAAAGCATTTTTCTTAAGGTGTGAACTTTATATATATATTTTATATTTATATATATATATATATATATATATATATATATATATATATATATATATATATATATATATATAGTTAATTCCAAAAATCCTTTAGACACATGGAATTGCTGCAGCTTGAGGAGCTTTGGCCCTTGATATTTGTGTGAGCGTGCACGTGTCCCTGCATTAATGCCTACCTATATGTGTGTGTGTGTGTGTGTGTGTGTGTGTGTGTGTGTGTGTGTGTGGTGTGTGTGTGTGTGTGTGTGTGTGTGTGGTAGGCATACCTTGGTTGAAACTTGTATGCTGTTGTCCTGCATGGTCATGATGGCCTCAGAGATCTTTACATCTATTGGCTCCATGACGGCCTCGATGTTAAAGGGCCCCGCCAGTCTGTCAGCCACCAGCAGCATGGCATCTGTCACAACACGGGACAAAAAACACATTGACATACCAGATCTGAGACCAACAACACACATGCAGTGATGCCATGACCCATCGCCCATCTACATCCAGAGGAAAATACAAAAAATTCAAGATGTTGAATCTTACTGACCATATAAAGTCAATTGGAAAAGTCTAAAACAATATGCAATAACACAACACACTTTTTTATTTGGTATAACATGCATTAATTGTCCACAGTAATTGCTCTAGGAAAGTCATTTTGATGTCATGTTGACTTTAAATAATGTCTGTTATGCAATCAAGCAGATCATGCAAATTAAAAAGCTATATTCTCAAAGTCTGAGCTCAACAGATGACAATTAGCATGTATTATCCTCAAACTAATCTAATTGATATGCACAAGCATACCAGTAAACCAGATGAAGTGTCCAACAGATGGACTCACGCTAAATATGAGGCTCAACAGGACCTTAGAAAGCGGCTCGGCTCGATACACATTAAACTTCCCGTTAAACTTCACCGAGTTGTATATCCGACTGTCACACGGGCATAAAAACATGTAATGTATTGATTCAATTAGTGTCAGAGAATTGATTTTACCCTTGAGGTTTTTCCCTTGCGCTCATATTTTGAAGTCTTGAGACGTATCGTTTCTCTATTATGTCGCTCGCAGCTAAACAAACGGAGAGTCATTATGTGTTTCTCGCTGCGAAAGACAGTTTGTTAGAATAAGTAACACTGGCAGGGCAGTAATGTGTACATTTCCCTCAAAATCACCCTGGAAAATGGGAAGATGCCAAAGAAACGGCTTGTGCGCAGTAATTAAACTCTTGATTTGTCTCAGCTGGTTGTTTGAAATTGTGTATTTTGTGTTTTTTTCTCTGTCAGGCGACGTTTTCAGCTTTGTTTTTCCTCATAGTCGCATGCTGAGAGCTAACAAAAAGTAGCACATTATTTTTTTTGGCATGAAACTATGGTAAAACTTAGTTGTTGTTTTTGTGTGTCATAGCACCATGCCTCCAAGTATACAAAATGGAATAAATTGGTATACATGGTATATCTGCCAAAAAGTACTATCATGCTTTTTTAAACAATGTATTGCATAACAACACTGTGTTTTGGACATTTTACTGCGGTTATACCATTTTTAACTGGCCCATTTGGAAAGAGTAGCACTGTGAGTAATAGCACCAGATGGCAAATCTACACTATGACCTATACTGAAATTCATGTAACATACTATACGACACTCTATGGTACTTTATGAAGAGAATACCATGGTACTTTCATGATGCTTGTCAAAAAAAATAGTACTACAGTATCCAAAATCTGAGGTATCCGAAATACTGGTACTGTAATATCATGGTAAAAACATAGTAAATGAGATTCTTTGAAGTACGGAGCAAGTGCCATGGTATTATGACAATCATCGCTGTACTGATTGGTAGGGGTCAAGTTCAATACTGTCTTATTAAAGGATTAGTTCTCTTTTAAAAAAAACTTTTGCTGATAATTTACTCACCCCCATGTCATCCAAGATGTCCATGTCTTTCTTTCTTCAGTCGAAAAGAAATGAAGGTTTTTGATGAAAACATTCCAGGATTTTTCTCCATATAATGGACTTCAATGGGAACCAAACGGTTCAAGGTCCAAATGACAGTTTCAGTGCAGCTTCAAAGGGCTTTAAACGACACCAGACGATGAATAAGGGTCTTATCTAGCGAAACCATCGCTCAATTCAAAAATAAATAAAAAAGTTTTATAAGCACAAATGCTCGCCTTGCTCTGTTCTGTGATGCGCGTTCATGACGTCACGTAATACGCAATTACGTTGAAAAGGTCTCACAGAACAGAGCAAGGTGAGCATTTGTGCTTATAAAACATAAACTTTTTTATTTATTTTTGAAATGAGCGATCGTTTCGCTAGATAAGACCCTTATTCATCGTCTGGTGTCGTTTAAAGCCTTTGAAGCTGCACTGAAACTGTCATTTGGACCTTGAACCGTTTGGGTCCCATTGAAGTCCATTATATGGAGAAAAATTCTGGAATGTTTTCATCAAAAACCTTAATATCTTTTCGACTGAAGAAAGAAAGACATGGACATCTTGGATGACATGAGTGTGAGTAAATTATCAGCAAAAGTTTTTTTTAAAAGTGAACTAATCCTTTAAATCCACGATGGGGAAAAAATAGTATAAAGGCCTAATATAAAAAAAGACTGATTTCATCTTAAATGATGACAGCTCATCCATCACACACCACAATAAAGATTATAAAAATAAGACTGAACGTTTCATTGAGACTGGCTTCAGAAAATTGCAAACAAGCTTTTGCTGGCTTCGGATGCCAGATATAATGCAATCCCAGGTGTAAAACTTTTTAAGCAGATAAAAACATGTAAATGTACTAATTAAATGTACGTTTTGAAATAGCGGATTTGTAAAGATTTTAACAAAACCTTTGAAAACCTTGAAAACAGGACAAAACAAATAATAAATGAAAACCTCTGAAGATTCATTCAGTATCTGAGCTGGGCAGTTTTGCATTACAGCTCTAATTTTACCAAAAGCAACTAAAAAGCAATTCACTTCACTAAGCGACCGATCCCTGGATACAGTTTTTATGCATTTATTTATTTTTGCAGCACAGAGCAATTATGTTAAAAGACCATTAAAATGATCAGAGAGATACTGAATGTCCTTCTATGATAACAGGATCCGACTGTTGAGCCTGCGGTGAAACAGATAAGCCAGGCGCAGGTCCGAATATTGTTTACTCGGACATCATATTTGAGGTGTGTAGCGCATTACTTCATGGATGATAGCACAGCAATACATCTGATTCCTGATGAATGCAATCTGGGAGGTGCAGAAAATGCTGCAAAATATGTCCAACCTTGACATGAATTGTCCTTACAGAGGTCGTGAGTGTGGCAGAATAACTCGTGAGAGAGGAGGCAGTGCTTCCACATCGCTGGGATTGTAAAAGCAATAATGTCCATCTATCACACACATCTGCATGGGTCAGACTGGTGGAGATGGAAAAATGAATTACAAAGTAAACAATCACTCAGAAATGGCTACTTTCAGTCATGTCTAAAATAATAAAAATATAAAAAAATCATACTATAAATTAAATATATATTTTTAAATAAATTAAATAAGTATTTAATTTATAATTTATATTTAATTTATAATTTATATTTAATTAATTATTTTTTTAATTTACAAGAAGCCTTTCATTTTATATTATTTAAATATAACGTTTTAATTTTAAATAATTTAATAAATATGAAAAATCATACTATAAATTAAATATTTTTTAAAAAATAAATTAAATAAATATTTAATTTATAATTTATATTTAATTTATAATTTATATTTAATTAATTAATATTTTAATTTACAAGAAGCCTTTCATTTTATATTATTTAAATATAACGTTTTAATATTAAATCATTTAATAAAGATAAAAAATCATACTATAAATTAAATATATTTCTAAAAATAAATTAAATAAGTATTTAATTTATCATTTATATTTAATTTATCATTTATATTTAATTTATCATTTATATTTAATAAATTAATATTTTAATTTAATGTATATAAATATAAAAGTAAAACTGTTTCTTTTAACTATATAAGCATGTTATTTTTGAAGCAATGTGTTAAAACAGGTTCAACATTTAAAAAAAAAAATTATATAAAAAAATAAAGCTTGATTTTGAGGTTATTATTGGTGTGTGTTAAAACGTAACATAATGAGATGTTTTTATAAACAGAGAAAATATTAGAGTATTGGTTGCATGTTTCATTAACCCAGACGCTGTATAATAATCAACCAAAGGCAAAACAAATGTACAATGGACTGGTAAAAGTCACGATGACTCCTCGTTTTAGAAGGCCAGATTCTTCCGATCGCTGCCGTACAGTCATAACGGCTCGCTGTACCTTCATGTCAATGTGATAATATTACATATACTGCACCCGGGGCGCAGTGAAGAAATAAAATCAAACCTAGCCTGAAGTATTCCTTTCCACAGCGTATGATAATTTATTAATGAGCGCCATATATAGAAGCTCTTGCTGAATTGTTAATTATGGAGCCAGTTGAGTGAGAACGGATATCACATTGCAAAGTTCATTTTATGCACTTGGAAAAAAAAGATGTGACCAAAATTTACTTGCCTACATTATTCATTATCTGCCTCAACTTCCTTTTTGGCTTCATAAAAAAGGGCTTTAGTTTTTCATGATCACACTCTATTTCAGTAGAAGGCGGGTGACTTTATAGCGTGAGGACGAGGACGAGATCATCACCGCTGAGAGAATTTACTCTTGAGTAGACCAGGGCACAGATCGATGCTGAAGACAGACGATTCGCCAGTCTCACAGTCGTGTCATTAAACCTCCATGTTATTAATTTGCGCTCACATGGAACCTATTAGAGCAAACTGGAAAAATGGCATTGATCGGTGCGAGCGGCGAGAGAAAAGTATTTGATCTTTTCATTAGGTTCTAACCCCTCATAAATGCCCTGGAAACAGGGAATGATGGATACCGTGTTTCATTCACAGACAAAAGAGGGCGAGAAGCGCACAAATGAGGGATTTAAGACTTGATTGACAATTAGAGGTGCATTGTGGGAACGCTCATGGGCGAACGAGTGACGGTGCACGGAAACTGAACGCAGTGGCACGGTAATGGATGCAGAAATGAAAACTTGGAGGGCTTTATTGGCATACGCCAGTTATAATGTAGAGGAGAACAACGTCAACGCCTCGCTGGAGAGAAAGCATTTACATGGCATTCTGGAGGAGGAGAAAAACACAAGCTGGAAATCTAAACGCTGCTTCAGGGGAAACTTGATCCTGTAATGTGATGGACGTGTAACACGCTCAAATATCTGTAATGCCAAGACTCGCTGTAATGCGCAGATTCACTCAAATTTAATGGTTGATTTTTTCACATCAGCGTGAATCTGTAATCTCATGAAGAACTGTCCGTGTCATATCTCAAAATCAAAGATGATTTTTAGGACCATTATACAGATTTTTTCACTCTAATTATCTTACTGTAATTCAATGAAAATGTAATAAATGTATAAAACTGTATAAATTTGTGCATGTCAATAATCAACAAGCAAGATTAGTCCAAATAGTTCCAAATCATCTTGAAAGTAATAAAGTGTTTCTGGACAGACCCACAACTGTTTATCATTTTGTTTAATAATATCTGTGTGAGGCAGAATTTGTTACAGCAGTTTTAAAATGAATAATTAACCTTACATTAAAGTAATGATGAATTTTATGTATGGCTATTAAACTCAAGTAAAATTGAATAGGCAGTTGTGACCATTTCACAATGTAAATTCAACTTTATATTTCACATCCCTTATTTTAAACATCATGTTACAATTACCTATTATGTTTTTGTTTTGGAGATTGAGAAAAAGCTACCACACTTTATGCAATGATTGTAAACTATATAGTAAAAAGATCAAATAAAATAAAATGAAGAAAGTTTAATAAAATAACAAATTAAGAAATGCTTCAATACTGTAGGCAATGATTTTGACTATATGATAAAATGACAATATAAAAAATAACTAAATAAAATAAAGAGTTTTTAATAAAATACTATAGTATTTTTACTGTATAAAACATCAATACTGTAAATTATAACTATATGATAAAATATAACAAAAAAAAACAGATACACTAATGAATTAAAATACTAAAATACTGTAGGCAATGAATGTAACTATATGATAAGATGTTAAAATAAAACAAAATAAAATAAAGAATTTTTAATAAAATAACAAATTAAAAATGCTTAAATACTGTAGGCAATGAAATGTAAATATATGATAAAATGATAAAATAAAAAAATAAAAATAAAGACTTTTTTTTTATAATATTGTAAAAGATTTGTACTGTATAAAAAATTAATAAAACACCCCTACACTCTAAAAAATGTTGGGTTGTTTTAACCCAATTTCGGGGAAAATATGGACAAACCCAACATTGGTTAAAAATGTCATTTAAAATGTAAACCAACGGCTAGGCTTGTCCATATTTGACCCAAATTGGTTTGAAACAACCCAGCATTTTCAGAGTGTACGTGTGAACAAAGGAGTCAGTGGTGGTTAATGTAGTAGTTCAATACTGTCTTACCACACATTTAATGCAAAGTATGCAAATTAAGACGTAGCATATATTATCATCAATGGCTTAAATTTCACTTCCTGTATCTGTGCAGTAATTAAAAAACACAAACTGATTTCTGATTTTTTTCAAACTGAAACCCTCCCCGACTTCCTCCTTTCCTTCCTCCAAATCGCCTAAAGCTACAGAGAATATATGAGCTCTAAACCCGTATTAATTACTCGTGTGCATTAGCTCCCCCAAACTGATTCAAATTCAAACGCAGATGGACAAAGCTACACGCATATGACTCGTATTATAAGTGCTCGGTCTCTGAGTGTGTCCTTTAAGGCTTGAAGTGTGTTTGAGGAGTGAGTTTAATCCGGCTCTTTGCATCGGTGTGAACGGCCCCGCTCGCTGTGTCCGCCTGACACACTCGCTCTGGACCTCAGGCTTTGAAGAGCACTTGTGTTTGTTTACTCTGAGGACTCAGATTGCTCGTGAGCTTGGTTAGATTTCCATCAGGAGCTCGCTGGAGGTCAGAGCCGAGGTTTCTGGGAGTCTGTGAGGCCGGACAGCATTTTGCTTTCAGGTGGGTGTTTAGAAGCCCTGGGGCATACGATTACCAAATTCCAAAAACGCTGTTTGTGTGAAGGGAGGGAAATATCAGATAAAAACATTTGGGGAATTCCCCCGACAGAAAAACAAGGGTTATTAGATTAAAACTATTATTTTTTTGGACTGGAAAAAAAGACACAGGCAAAAAAAAAAACTGGGGGCAACCACCCCAATTTTTAAAATGTTTTCCCCCCCTGGCAAAAATAAAATTTCGGGGGGAAGGTAAAAAAAAGGAAAAAGATGGAGGGGTGGAGGGGGGCTTATCAAGGGTTTCACGGCAAAATTTGAGTACACGGGGCGAACCTTCGCATGTCTTCCGGAACTCGCACAGAAACGGGGGGCGGTGGTTTTTTTGGGGAAACACGGTTGAAGGCGTCAGCGTTTTACAAATGTCCGACTCTTTTTCACAAATAATTAACAAAAATGAAACCCGTTTACGAATTTAGGGGTTTGTGGGTTCACGTTTTTAGTCTATTCTTTTTTTGGTGCGAGGGAAAACCCACCACAGGTAAATTGACATATTACGGTTTTGGATCTATTAAAGCTTGGTTAAGCCCTTTCCAAACTGTTTTTATTTCTTTTTATTTTGTCGAACAAAAGTTTGGTTACTAAAACGGTGACGATGTTTTTTCAAAAGGAATTTTGAGAAAAAAGGTTTAAAAAATTACGTCCTGCTAGAGGGACGACGGGGGCCCTTTTTTTTTTTCCTTTTTTTCTTCACAATTTTAGAAAACATCATGAAGGTACATTCGAAAGCTTACAAACAAAAATTTTTATCCTGTAAAAAAACCTTTTTAAAATTGGGCTTGAAGGGGCAAGGTCTTTTAAAAACACAGCTTCAAATTGTTGTTCCTTGTGCCCCGATCACATAACCGGATAAAAATAAAAAAAAAAAAAAATTCGTGCCGTTGAGTTTCACAGGACGGGGGCCCTTTATTCTGTTTGTGGTTTATTTTTGATAGGAAAACTGTCTTTGTAGGTTAAAGAAGGAGAACGCCAGGTTACATTGAAACCCCAATTCCCTAGAAACGGGGAAACGAGACGACCCCTCGAAGACCGGGGGGAACCCCTTGCGTGATTGCTCTGAAGCTCTTGCCAACAGTCCTGGAAAAAAAGAGCGCACGGGGGTGACGTAAAGAACCAGGAAAGGATAAGAGCACTTCCGCTGCTCGCCGGCTTTAGCTTCGACAGTTGCCGAAGCAAGCCGATAGCAGGGACGCAGGAAGTATGGCAGGGGGGGCATCGTCTCGTTCCCCGTTTCTCAGGGAAATATGGTTACAATAGAACCAGATTCCCTTTACGAAAAAAGGGAATTTGGATGCGCGAAAGACACGGGGGAACAAAACCCAACCCCCATAAATTTCAAGTCCCGAGGGCACCCCTTTTAAGTCAGCACCAAACCGGGGTATCCCGGGCCAAACGAAAAAAATCACGAATGGACGGGAGGGCCAGCCCGCCGCACACAAACATCTTGAAGGATACCCCCTGCAATTGGGTTAGAACCCCCATACCCTGGTCGAGTGGGCTCGGACCACCCCCAAAACAAGGCTGGGCCCGAGTCCGTATGCCCGTGAAAAAGCCTGCTATCCCTTAGACTTCTTTTTTGAAGGGAAGACCTTTCTTAGGGGATCCAAAGCAAAAACAGTAATTGGCGGGGCTTTCGATTGGGTGTCCTTAAAAGTGTCCAATTCGCATGGACCAACAGGGGCAGTCTTTCCGGTCCGAAATGGGGGAACAGAAGCCGCAGACAATAGGCCCCATCAAGGTTGGAACCCTTTGGGGGCGTTCCCTGTTTTTGGGTTAGGGAAAGCCTTGACCCCCCCCGGGCAATTCAAAGGGGGGGTGGGGGGGGACCCCAAAAGCCCGAAGGTCCCCAACCCCTCTTTAGGGACGAAATAGCTGCAAAAAAGTCTTGAAAGTCGGAATTTTTTGAGACCAATCAAGGGGTGAATGGGGGCCCCCCACGGCCTTCTAAACTTTGTCAAATCCCAACGGCACCCCCTTGTGCGGTTGCAGCCCAGCCTCAAGTGCCACAAGGAAACGTGAACGGGGGTCTCGACCCCAAAAAAACCTCCCCCATAGTATGGTAACCCAATGGGGCCACGTAAAATTTTTTGTGTGGAAGGGCAAAACCTGACACAAAGCGCTCCCGCAGGGAAATCGGTACTGTGTTTACAGAACATTAACCCCATCCCCCGGGGGGTGACCCATAAGGGAAATCTCCTTTTAAAGGATAAAGTTTCCTCGAGGGAGCTTGGAGCTTAATGGGCTCAAAAAACCCAGGAAAACCATACTAAATTTGGGCCCCCCCCAAGGGCCAAACCCAAAGTTCCACATGTCTGGTCGAGGGGAAATATTGTTTCCCCCGGGCCCGAACAGAAGGTCCCTCCTCAAAGGGTCCCAATGGAGGCCCGTCTAGCAGAAGGACAGGCCGCAAAAACCCGATCCGACTTGGCCAGGTGGGGCTACTAGCTAGGGTTATTCCCTACCACGGGGGCCCCCCCCAGAACTCCTGGGAGCAAGCAACAGGGGGGGAAAGGGACAAGTACCTCGGCCACGTCTCACCCTGGCGCCACCCAGGGGGGCTGGGGGCTCAGAGAAAACCAAGAGGGCATGCGTCGTGTTCTGAGCGCAAACAATCCACCTCTGCCTGACCATATGCCTCCCCCGATTTTTTCCACCGCCTCGGGGTGGAGCTCCAATCCCCCGGCCTCACTCCTGCCCGACAGGAGTTGCTCCTATATTTGGTCCCCGAATATACACTGCCCCCAGGGGGAGTACCCCCCCAAAAACCACGGGATCTGGGGCGCCATTTGCAAAGCGGACCCGAGCGCAGCCCCCCCCGGCGGTTCAGAAAGAACCACTATGTGTTTTTCGTTCGAACGAACATGATGGCCCTTAGGGCCGGAAGGAAAGTCTCAACCATTGAAACGGCCATCATCTCCCCGGGAATTTATTTCCCCCGAAAGGAGGGCTTTTTTCCACAGACCCTGAACCGGCGGCCTCCATTACCCCCCCCCCACCGGGGGAGGGAAGCACCGTCAGATCACAACCGATGCAAAAAACTCCCAAAACCGGCCGGGTTAAGAACCTGTTTACACATATAAAATAAAGGGCCCAAAACGCCGCTGACCTTTTAGCAAGTGGGTTTCCCCTCGGGAAACCCTCGGCCCAGCCAGCACTGTAAAGGTTCAATACAGCAGCCAAAAGGAATTCCCCTTGGACACTGCGCCAGTAGACCCAACAGTTCTCCCGAACTGTTTACAAGGGTGACGGTTTTGGGTTTAAAGAACCAGTGTTTACTAAAAATAACTAACCCAAAAGATCGCCCTGACCTTGATTGCAAAGTGGGTTTCCCCCTGGGGGAGAACCCTCGGCCGACCACCTGTAAAGGTCTCATTACAGCAGAAAAAAAGGTTTTCCTTTGGACGCCTGAAAACAAACCCGACAGTCCCAAACTTTTTTTACAGTGCGTGACGGCCTACCTCCTCTTCTGTACTGTTAGGATACTAAATCCGTACCAAAACCAAGGAAAGGGTTCTAAAATAGGGGAAAAGCACACCTTTTTGGGAAAATTAGCCCAACCCCCAACTCGCATAGAGCAGAACGACCCCCCTCGGGCCCGAACCGCCAACTATGTTCCGCTAGAATCAGCCAGTCCGTATAATTAAATTGCGAACGGGTGACAAAGCTAGGCCAAAGGAAAACCCCGTTTTTGGTATCTTTTGCCCCTGAAAGAAAACCATTGGAATTTCCCTTCTGGGGGGGGATAGAAGGGAAGTATGCACCTTTTGATCTACTGAAAACCACCCCTGGGATCTGATTTGGGTCACGATCTTTTTGGGGGTCGCTATCTTAAACTTTAGTTTCCGAACTGACCGAATTAACGGGCCAAGACTAAAAAGGAAACGAACCCTCCATTTTTTTTGGAACAAAAAAAATGGCGTAAAAACCCGACTCTCTGAGGGGTAGTACCCCGTTCTAAGCTCTTTTGCTAAACGGGGCCCTTTATTTTCTTGTTCCTTTCCCAAGCCTGGGGGTGCACCACTGTGGGCAGACCCCGCTGTAATGGGAGGAGGGAACCCAAACTGGATTCTGTATCCCTCTCCAAATCTGCGGGCCCCAAATGAGAAATATTGGGCAAAACCCCCACGCTCCCAAAAAATTTACAAAGGGGAACCAGCCTTCGAGGGGCCTCGGGGTTTTACTGGAGACCAAACTGGACCTGAAACATAATGGCGGGAATACCTGCCCGATATCAAAAGCCCCCCTCGGGGGGGCCAAAACCCCCAATGCGTGCCGCGCATGCATCGGACTCGCAGACCGCTGCCCCGAAGCACCGGGTGGCGGGGTTGGGCAGTGGGTCCGTGGGGACCCCGAATGGAAGGGGCACCGTGTAAAGAGGTTACCCCATCCATTTCGGTCGGGGCGTCCTCACTTTTGTCACAAAAATTGATGAACTGAGGCTGGAGCTGTCACGCCCCACACCCCCGGGGGGGGACACAGGAGGGAGAAACCTTATTATTATATTTTTTATATATATTAATTAATATAATGCATCACCTAACAACGAACGATGGAAACGTCGCCCAAAGAGCGAAGGGCCCAAAATTTTACTAATCCAAACCCCCGAGATCGGCCCCATAAGCCCGGAGCATTAAACAATTTTCTATAAACTTCCCAGCTGACCTGCTCCCCATAAGCTTTACCCATAAAACCCCAAAGTATATAATTAAACCTACCGCGCCTCGGGGAAACGCGGGGCCCAGCCACAAAATTTTTTTTTCAAATACATCAAATCTAAGCGGTGCCTCGCAAACCGAATGGGAGTTTTTGATTACAACATTGAACCTACCCTGCCTCGGCAAACCAGACTTTAGTGATAGGGTTTTTTGAGCAAAAGCAAGGCTTTAAATGACGATGCGGGCCGGTGAAAAAAACATTTTCATTTTTTTTTTTTTTCAGCCTGGGGCAAATCATAACCTAATCTTTTAACCTTGAATAAACTTTAACACGAGGGTGAAAGTAGTAAATAAAATCGGTTTATCCCACAATTAAATTTCAGTGTGTAAATCAGGAAAAGGGAAGCCCCTGGTGGATAATGTGATAGATGTGGGGAAACCCGATAATTTTTAGGAGCGTCCCTAATCTCCCGGGCCATTAAATATTAATTTTTTAACAGCCAGGACAAAACCCCCACCTTCATCATATAGGGGGAAATAATGGCGAAATCAAATTAAACATTTTGTGTGTGTTGTTTTCATTTTTAAATTTTCTAAAACTTTTAAACCCTCCCGGGGGAGAATAGAAGGAAAAAAGGCTCCTCTCCCCCGACGGGGAAAAAACCCCAGAGCTGCTTCCCACACCGGGGGGGAAAAAGCGGATCTTCCGGGAAGGAAAGGAAAAAAGGCCCACGGACCGTTTCAAACCCCCCAAAAGATCCATCTGCGATCCCCAGGGAAGCATTCCCACGCTGCCTCGGCAAACCGGGTCCTGGGAATCCAAACCTGTCACTATCATACAGATGACAGGGGAGGCAGAGCATACATTTCCCAGTTGGAACTCACCCCCACCCTTTTTTTCTTTCAAGGGGAGAAGTATGCTCTCCCCAAACAAAAATTAAAAAAAACTCGTGTGTGTCCCCACCCCTTTAAAAAAAACGCGGGGGGGGGAAAAAACCTTTTGTAAATTTTTTTCGCCATAAAAAGTTTTCCCTACAATATTGCAACAGACAAAAATAAAAGACAGAGACAGTTTTGCCAGACGCTTGTGAGGAAAAAAAGCAAATGCCCCCCGGAAGCGGAATGCTTTATCCTTTCCCCGGTTTATGACGTCACCCCCCCCCTGACCATTTCCTCATTTCCCTTTTACTATTGGCATAGATGCTTCAGGCCAATCACGCAAGAGGCTTCCCCCCCGTGCCTTCGACGCCTCTCGAATTCCCTTTCGATAAAAAGGGGAATAAATACCTTTGTTGTTTTTTTTGCACCTCCCTCCGCGCGGTTTTTTAAAAAAAAGACACTCTTTTCAGCTTCCCCATAAACGTATTTTTTCCTAATCTAGTGAATTTTCACTAATATACTCAGAGATGATAAACAAGATGTTATAGAATAATAATTTATTGAAAAACCCCCCAAATTTTTCAAAAAATGACATTCAATTATTTTTGACTTTATGAAAATGTACAAGCGCGACATCCGAGGGGTTTTCCCAGAACGCACACATTTTTTCATATATAAGCGTCGCTTCTGCTGCATGTCGTGGATATAAAGCACATAAAACACAAGCATGCTTTACATAGACAAAGGGCAAAAAGCAAATGAAAAAACATGGCTTAATCATGGGGGAAAATAACAGTGTGGGAAACAGTGAACAGCCGAACTAACAGAAACTCAAGTTTGTTTTGCAGGGATTGATTTTCGCAGGGAGTTTGTTGACATGCGATCACCAAATTTAAATCCCCATCCGCCGAATCCGGCTTTCGTCCGGGGAAAGCCCTCAGGAGAGTTTTTGGAGGATTTGAACTTGAAAGACGGTGGGTTTTCGGGCGCTTTCCGGGGTTAAACAACATTTACCTTCTGATTTCATTCTGTTTATTTATGCTATGATTAACTAAAAAGGGAAAGAGGGTCGTTTTACGAGCGCTTTAATGGGAAATACAGCGATCTGTCACGACACATTAAAAAGCACAAAAATGTATTTATTTTTTGATTTTTTTTAAAAAGCCAAAATTTTTAAAGGTGAGATTTTTATATCAAAAGTAAATTTTCCTTCTGCAGCGCGTTGTCCCTGTCCTCTTTCTCCAGATGTAAAATTTTGAAAAAGGCGAATAAGGGGCGGGTCCTTTAAAAAAGGGCAAGAAAAAAAAGGACACGCCTTTTAAATTTTTAA